>JAUCMU010000033.1:10270375-10288372 GCA_032275025.1 Enteromius treurensis | reverse complement strand
TTTGAGTTCATAGTCTTTACTGCTGTTGAAGGAAATGGAATAAACTTGATTATTATCGGTAATCATAACATTGACACAAATACTTACCTAGGCCCCAGCTCTTATAATATATAGGGAATCATTCTGGGGGTTACATAAAATGGAGGCACCGCTGGGATTCCTTACCTTCAATAATACAGCAGCATTAGCTTGACAAAGAAAAATAAGAAAAAAAGAGTTTTTCTTTTTATTATGGGAAAAAAAAAAAGAAACAGTTTAGTTTTAGCAATGGCTCATTTGCAGACCACTACCGTAGTTCCTGACTTGAAAAGTTGGTGTCGAGGTGAAGGCATTGATCCAGATTACGCCATCATCGTGAGTAAGATTCCTGAAGAGACAGATGTTTCTAAAATTGAAGACACTGTGCAGTCTATCAAAGCCCTTGGCAGAGTCCGAGTAAGAGGACGGATGTACAGCAAAGAATCACAGTCCCTGATAGTTCTCTGTGAATGTCGTGAAAAGGTGCTTGCAGAGAGACTTCCTCTTGATGTCTTGCCAGCTGATGGATCAAACCCATGGATCCTGAGTGCTAACAGCATGGAGGAAAATGCTTCAGATGGAGAAGTGGAAAGTGTCGTTGTACCTGAGGAGTCAGGACTAAGAGAAGAGCATAGAGAATCAAGTTCACCCAATTTGTTAAATGCTTCTACGCCTGAGTCTATCATCAGAGCTGTTGGTGAATTGCTTACTAAAACCACTAAGATCTCAAGTGATAACAGTTCTTTTCGACGACTGAGGACCTTTTCAGGTATCATTCCCATTCCTGGTGGAGAGGATAGCTTAGAGAATTGGATGGAACAAGCAATGCTCATGGTTGAGGAAAGTGATCGTTCTGAAAGGGAGAAAAAACTGAGAATTATGGAGAGTTTGCGTGGACCAGCCCTGGAGATTATCCAAGCAGTAAGGTTTACTAATGCTGATGCATCTCCTAAAGAGTACCTAGCAGCTATTGAAAGTGCTTTTGGAAGCTCCGAGTCTGGAGAAGACCTGTATTTTAAGTTCAGAGCTCTACGACAACGTCATGGAGAATGTTTGTCGGATTTTCTGAGGAGACTTGAAAAAATCTTGATCCGAGTTGTACAGAAAGGAGGCTTACCTGCCAGGAATACTGGAAAAGCACGTCTGGAGCAACTCATCAGGGGAGCAACCCAGTCTGATATCATGCTGCTTCAGTTACGGCTAAGGGAACGAAAGAGTAATCCACCTGATTTCTTAGATCTGCTACATGAGATTCGGGAAGAAGAGATAAGAGAAGCTGAAAGACGAAAGTCCAATCCAACAGTTCGTCAGGTGAAAGTTGGAGGTGTGAATAGCAAAGATCCGTTATTTCAAGAGTTAGCAACTGAGATTCAAGATTTACGAAGTAGGGTGGCAGAGTTAACAGTAAAGTCAAAGGAAGAAGTGAATGCTGAAAAGAAACCGAAAACCCAGTCAGTTTCAGAGTTTGCTGATGACAGTTATGAGGTCCAAGCTCTAAAGAAAGAAGTGAAAAAACTTAGACAGCAAGTGAAAGTGATGGCCGTACAGCCAACAGCTAAAGTAGAGAAAGCAACTTCTTCAGAGGGAAACCAGTCATCAGTGAAATACACTCGTTCAAATGTAGCTGGATTTTCTAAAAGCTCAGAAGATTACTTCTGTTACAGATGTGGAGGTGATGGACACATTGCTTCAAAATGCAAAGCTCCTGCAAACGAGAAGAAAGTGATTCAGAAGCTTATTCAATCTCTGAGAAAAGCTAAAGGAAATTCGAGAAATTAAGAGGCTAATGAAGAAGGATATAACTGTTCTGTGAAGAAAAGTGCAGTTCAAGTTAATCCAAACCTCAGTATTCCCGAAGGCCTAGTGGGACCATCTTCTGTTATTCCAGTCAAGGTAAATGGACAGCCTTGCCAAGCTTTGTTGGACAGTGGATCTGTGGTGACCATTATCTTTGAAGATTGGTATAACAAGTACCTAGCTGATACTCCAATTTATCCTATTTCTGGATTAGCTGTTTGGGGCTTGAGTGATTCCAGTTTCCCGTATCGTGGCTATGTGGAAGTGGAGTTGAAATTTCCTGAGAAGTTGACAGGATTGCAGCATTCCATTAGTGTATTGGCTTTAGTTTGTCCTGAGCCTCATGGACCTAAACAAGTGCCGTTACTCATTGGTACAAATGCCAGTATGTTCCAAAGACTAGCACAGCTTTGTAAAGAGTCTGCTGGAGTAGATATTGTTAACACTATGTCAGTAAATCTTCAGAAAGCAAGGAAGTGCCACATGGAAGTCGGAGAACAGACAAACCCAGAAGATGCAGTGGCTGAAATTCACTGGCCAGGTCCGGGTTCACTCAGTATTCCGGCAAGGAGTGAGTGTAAAGCTACCTGTAAAGTAAAGCTAAAGAAATCCAGTGACAAGAGCATCTTGGTTGTGGATCAACCGTCAAACTCAAGTAGTCCTGCTGAGGTTCTAGTAAAACCTACTATTATTCCCTCTTCAGCGATTGAAGTGAATCGATTTCCTGTGCTACTGAGAAATGTATCAGAGAAATTACCAGTAGATCCATGCTTGTTTGATTTTGGAGATTCACCGATTCCAAACTATTGGAAGGAGAGACTTTCGGAAAAACTTTCGGAGAGAACGAATGTCTTTTCGCTTCATGAATGGGATGTAGGATGTGCTAAAGGAGTGGAACACCACATTCGCCTGAGTGACACTACACCATTTCGAGAGAGATCCCGTAGGTTAGCACCTGCTGATATTGACGACATACGCTGTCATCTTCATGAGTTACTGGCTGCTGGAGTCATCAAAGAGTCAAGGAGTGCATATGCTTCTCCCATTGTTGTGGCCAGGAAAAAGAATGGAGCGGTGCGCATGTGTATCGACTATAGAACTCTTAACACCAGAACCATTCCAGATCAATACACTGTGCCGAGGATTGATGAAGCGTTAGATTGTCTTACAGGCAGCAGATGGTTTTCTGTGTTAGATCTGAGAAGTGGATACTATCAGATCCAGATGGCTGAGGAAGACAAAGATAAGACAGCTTTCATATGTCCGCTTGGCTTCTATCAGTTTGAAAGGATGCCGCAAGGAATATCTGGAGCTCCTGCTACCTTCCAGCGATTGATGGAAAAGGCCGTAGGAGACATGAATCTGTTGGAAGTACTAGTGTACTTAGACGATCTCATAGTGTTCGGACGAACATTAGAAGAACATGAAGAACGCCTGCTAAAAGTTTTGGATAGACTTGAAGAAAGTGGATTAAAAGTTTCGCTTGACAAGTGCCAATTCTGCCAACCTCAAGTTAAATACGTGGGGCATATCATTTCTGAGAAAGGTATCGCTACTGATCCAGCGAAGGTTGAAGCTGTGACCAACTGGAAGCAACCTACTGATTTGAAATCCCTCAGATCATTCCTAGGATTCTGTGGATACTACAGGCGCTTCATAGCAAATTATTCTGCTATTGTCAGACCCCTTACTGAACTTACCAAGGGATATCCACCTACTCAGCATGGTAAGAGAGCAGTAAATAACAAAGAGAAGTACTACAAAGAGTCTGAAGCCTTTGGTGGTAGATGGACGGAAGAATGTACAGAGGCATTCCAGAAGGTCATTCATTGTCTTACGAATGCACCAGTTTTGGCCTTTGCTGATTCAACCAGACCCTACATTCTACATGTGGATGCTAGCATGAATGGGTTGGGAGCAGTGTTAAACCAGGAATACTCGGAAGGCTTAAGGCCAGTAGCTTTTGCCAGTCGTAAACTGAAGGCATCTGAACAGCGTTACCCTGTCCATCAACTGGAGTTTTTAGCACTCAAGTGGGCCGTGGTGGACAAGTTCCATGATTACTTGTATGGTGCAAGATTTACAGTAAGAACGGACAACAACCCACTTACTTACATACTTACCACTGCAAAGCTCAATGCAGCTGGTCACAGGTGGTTAGCGGCGTTGTCAACATACAACTTCAACATACAGTACAAACCTGGAAACAGCAACATTGATGCTGACGCTCTGTCGCGTAATTTTCCTTCCACTGTAGAGGAACCTGAATGGCAGGAAATATCACCTTCTGGTATTCAGGCACTGTGTAAAACAACGAACATTCAAAAGTGTGTCGAGCAGTTGGGAGTGTCTCATGAAGTCCTACCTGAATGTTATGCGTTTCCAACCAGACTAGACGTTGGTTCTCTTGAGCATTTGAGTTCCCATGACTTAAGAAAAGCTCAGGAAGAAGATCCTGCTATTTCTACAGTGAGAAATGCTGTGGAAAAGGGGCAGTTGTTTACCTTGTCCAGAGACAAAAATCCTGAAATACACCTAATGCAGAAAGAAGGTTCTAAACTTGTAACAAAGAGAGGACTATTATTCAGGGTTGTAAAGAAACAAAACCATGGAGAGTGTTTTCAACTTGTTTTACCGCCAAAGTATAGGTCTATGGTTTTACAATCTCTGCATGATGAAACAGGACATTTGGGAGTAGACAAGACCACGGCTTTAATAAAAGATCGGTTCTATTGGCCGCGGATGTCACACGAAATTGATCAGTATGTGAAGAACTGCGGAAAATGTATTCTTCGCAAGACCCAACCACAAAGAGCTGCACCTTTGAAGCAGATTACAAGCAATGGACCCATGGATCTTGTTTGTATTGATTTCCTATCTTTGGAACCTGATTCGAAAGGAGTGTTCAACATCCTGGTTGTCACTGATCACTATACCAGGTATGCCCAAGCTTTCCTGACGAAAGATCAAAAAGCTCTCACTGTTGCCAAAGTGTTGTGTGAAAGGTACTTTGTTCAATACTTACCTAGGCCCCAGCTCTTATAATATGTAGGGAATCATTCTGGGGGTTACATCTGCATGGTTTCAGAGCCATGTTGTTCTGTGAGGAAAAAATAATTTGTACATACTTAGAAATACAATAAGCTATAGAATTCCAAAAAACCCTAAAATTGAATTTAATTAAAACTTGTCTATGTTGCCTGCACTCTGAATCACTTCAGATAAAAGTGGCTGTTAAATGCAAAATATGAATTTTGGAGAACATGCTAGAAATAAACAGCAATCAATAATCTGCTGTATTACCCAATATTTTTAGAGACACACTTTCACACCTTTCACAGACACAACCTGAGATCCACTTTTTAATGGTTACCTGGCAACAACCAATCCACTGACAGCTCTAAAGCGGACAGAGGTCGTGGGGATGGCATCCTGTTTGGCACTGGGTAATTGGGGCAAATCACTCTGGGCACAAAACACACATGACCTTGTGACCTTATGGTCCTTTGGGTTATGACAGTAACTGAAATCAAAACAGCCATATGTTCACAAAGGAAGAGTTTGTTTATGCATGAGCGCTGTGTGTTTGGTTCAGAGACACAAAGCTGAAATACAGACGCAAACATGACTGTAAAGAAGGATTTTAGTTGGGCGAAAGATGAAAGATGAAAGTCTTCTGTGAGCCTAGGGCGTTACAGGCCACGAGATGGAGAAGGCTGAATGGAGAAGGCTGATAGTCAAAGGGAAGGCTGCAGAAATGAAAATGTCAAAATTCTTGACAGAAAAGTAAGTGAGACAAAGTGTTTTAGTGTGTGTGAGAGAGAGAAAGTGTAAATGTATAAATGAGTCAGAGGTACAATGAATAAAAGACTAGCTGAGAGAAAAACTGAATTGAGAGAAATTCTCCCAAGGGTAGAAACCGCAACCCCTCATGTCATATGACAACCATGAGGCAACAGTAATGTTGCTTACTCACGTTCACACACACATACACACACACACACACAGAGAGAGAGAGAGAGAGAGAAAGAAAGATCTAAGTGCTCTTCCTTCTCCTTAAAATATCCCCAAAAGACCTTACTCTGCATGCCTCTGAAATAAGCACATCAACGTTTGCTTAAAAAGTATGCATTAATTTCACTTCTAGCATATATACACAATCAAAATTAACAACCTTTCTCTTAAATGGAGCAAAACCACTGAATACTGAACTGTATCATTGGTCATTCACATGATTTTGTCCAATTTGCAAGTTACAAATCATGTGATGCAGCAAAAATCTACAGGCTTTTTTTAAAGTCCTTTGACAAGTGGCACCTTAACTTCCCTTTTCAACAGGAAATATGTCTTCACCAGACAGAGAACTGCATTTATTAAGTCATTTCATGAGATAAAACCTGCAAGGCAAACAAGCTAACAAAAAAAAGTTTTTGCTACCAATTCTGAAAGAGATAGCTTGCATTGTTCCAATGATTTGTGTGAACTGGCACTTTGCTAAATTCTGCCCCCTTGGTTACTGATGTTAACTCATAAAACATACTCAAAATTACTTATCTGGACTTGAATAAATTTTGACATCCAGAGCATTTTTACCCCACATGGCATGCCATTTTTCTGTGAAGGGGAGAGTTTACCCAAAAAATTCAGTCATTGATTAAACTCACCCTCATGTCATGGCAAACCCGTAAGACCATTGTTCATCCTCAAAAAGTTTGACATTTTTAATTGAATTAAGTTTTCATACCCTGCAGAGACAGCAACACAACTGACACAGAAATGTAGAAATGTAGGCCCAGAAATGTAGAAAGAACATTGTTAAATTAATCCATGTGCATCGTGGATTCAACTGTAATTTTATGAATTTTACGAGAATACTTTTTATCAGAACACCGGCTCCTGCATCAGCAGTACCACATGTGTCTTGGTACTCTCATGAGTTATGCGACAAGGAAGAGAAGAAATTGCTGAATAAAGCCTTTTTTTTTTTTTCTATGTGCACAAAAACTATTCTAGTAGGCTAGCTTCATAACATCACGGTTGAACCACTATTCTCAAATGGCATATACTTAAAGTCTGCATGAAATCAAAATAGATTACATTTATTTTGTTAGCTCACATTGCTATTTTTGTGGTGAACAATTCATCCGTCCATCAACAAAAAAAAAAAATGTTTGCCATCATATTCTTTAATTCAAATCTGAAAATGCTTCCCCCCCTCTAAAATGACAGGCCTTCTCTGATGACATAATTTTAACGGCTTGGGCATGAGCATGACATCCTTAACCATGCCCCTCACACTGTCAGTGTTCATTTCTAAATGAAAAGCCTACTTTTTCCACATCTAATCAATTTGCAGTAGAACAAACAAGCCACGCCCTCTATTTACTTCATTCGATATTCTGTATCTCTATGAAGTATGTCACGATACCTTGACCATGTCATTGGCGTTGCTGTCTATGCAGGGTCAGAAAGGTCTCGGATTTTATAAAAAAATATCTTCATTTGTGTTGTAAAGATAAACGAAGGACTTACGGGTTTGGAACGACATGAGGGAAAGTAATTAATGACGACATTTCCATTTTTGGGGTAATAATTAAAGTAAATTACTTAATGTAAGATTACTAATCAGAATCAGTGCAAATGCATTTCAGTCAAGTGAGAAAAAAACCCCTCAGCTGAAAGCAATATTACTAAATGAACAAACCTCACTACAGCACTGTGGACTCTTTAGTTGACTATCAAATGTTACACTTTTGATTTGGTTATGACAAAAATAAAAAAGTAATTTTTGTCACTAAAACTGACATGACAACAATAATTTCCATAAATTTCCAAACATACAGATTCTGCTTAGACTTGCATTATAAGTGAACAAAAGCTTGTTTGAGGAAATAAGTAACATTTACGCGGCAGGTGATAGCGTGGAGTCAGCTGGTTGAGGAATCAAGTCATCTTCATAGCCGAGTTTGGGCAGTTCAGTACAGTGGGCCAGTGCAGTCCTGAGATTAGAGTGCAGAGTCACTCCTGTTTTTACAGACTGCAGACCAGCCCATCCGCAGCCTCAGGAGTTCGGTAATTAAAGCAGGATAGAACGCTATCAAGAAAAGCAGCTTATCTTCAATACAGCCAACCATGCAGGCAAGCAGAGCTTCACGCAGACACACACTCGCTCGCAAACACGTACATCCTGCATCTATAATCCCACCGAATACATCAGAAACCCTGGGACGAAGTGGGAAGTATTTTCGAGATTTGCCAAATTTTGAGAAAATATTCCCCTCTGCGTGCCTGTGTTCAACTTAACTTCTTCTCTGGATGAACGTAGCTGTCTTTATGACACAGATCCAGGCATCTGTTAGCAGATGCGTGGATTTACACTACATGCAATGTGACGCACAACAATTTGGCTTCTTAACATGGTATCCAATGAGTCTCTCAAGCCATGCTCTGATTTATCCACCATCACAAACGTTCTCCAAAAGCAAGCAAAACCCCTTCAGTACGTCATGCATCACAGGCCCAGTTTGGTCGCTTTAATGAGCTGTAATCTCTAAGCTTTCGATTCAGGCTTAAACCTGAAATAACTCTAATTCTGCTCAGAGGGGAATGTTGTCCTTTAAAATGTGACACCGCTAACACTGTCTGCAGCCTAAGCGTGCCGGATTTATGCTCTGATTAATGAGAGCGTCTTTAAATGGGGTTAGATCAGGTTCTCTCCACAACCTTGTCTAACAAATCCTGAACATTCTCTTTCTCCCTCTCCCGCTATTCATTGGGGGCATTAAATTTCCCCAAGTCGAGACTTAGAGGCTCCAGGGATCAATGCGAGCTGCCTGTCCAATTTATTAAAAGTGAATGGAGATTAATTATGATCTCCTAATGAGCGGGCCACCATGTTAGAATTACATTAAAACTGTGAAATATGAAATGTTTTCTTAGCTACGTGTCTGCACACCCGCTGACCTTTCTGTGTTCAGGTACTGTAGGTGAAAATGAGAAGAGGCGTGCAACATGCACAGATGAGGGAGAATGTTCTCGAAGCCACTGATAACAGAGTGGAGAATTTAACTCATGTTTGGGCAAAATCCATCCAACACTTTAAGGACCACAAATTCCGAAACTTCTCACACCATTTCTGGCCCTCAGACATACATATAAAGTGATGAAGCCCCAGGGTCTTCTTTGCCTCCAGCAGCAGACCCCTTATCCTAGTCTAAGCAACAAGGGCAGTTGGCTAAAAACAGAATACAATTAGGAAACATTTGGTAAGCTGACAATATAAATAGCAACTGAAGGCCCCAGTGTACAGCTTCCACTAGCTGTCTAAGGTTTTTTAGGTCCCTGAGCATTGGCCCTCTGCCCATAATCCAGCCCTGAGAGTAGCTTTCATTGCTTTCCCCAGACTGATCGCCCCCAACAGAGGCTGATTTTTCATAAGACACATGTCACCATCAATGCGGTTCACTTCTGATTGTCCCCGCTGCCACCTCACATTCTGTCACAAATCCCATTGACCCTTGAAAGTTCTTGGATTTTTTTTTTACAAATGATGTTGTTCCAAAGAGAAGCCAGCAATTCAGCTGGAGAAAAAAAGTATTATTTCAATCGATCACGTATGAAGAGTGTAGATGTATGTGTGTGTGTGTGTGTGTAAAGCAGAACAGTTTGCTCTTTAAGCGTGCGCTGCTCTGATGCATTAACATAAAGCTAAAGGAGAAAGAAATTGCAGGTTTCTGGCAGGCTGCTGTCTAAATTGGGTAAAATTACAGCATAGGTTGCTATCTGTGCATCTGCTGTCCTGGTAATTACAGAGTGCTGCTTTCATTGCGAGAGGAAAATAAAAAAGTCTGCTCTGATGAGGCTGCCGTGATTGCTGCCATTTACTACATTTGTTCAGATCACTTCAGCGCGTGACGAGGTATTGTTTTTCCCCACCTCTCCCTCTAAATTCGCAGATTAGGAAAGGGTTGACTGAAGATGGTTAGTGTGCTATTTAAAAGCGCATTTCTTGTCGCAAGCCTCTGCTATTGAGAATTGCAAAGAGGTGGACCTCAGATGCTGTGAACAGCTCTGAAGTGAAATGAACTTGCACAATAGCGGCATCGGGTGAGAACGGGGACAAGACTGAAACATCAGCTAGACAGACAATAGAAACGAGATTACAATCCGATGTGGGTTTGACAGCTGTGAATGGGACAGCGTTTCTTTTCATGTTTTGTGTCAGTGTGGATGTTTTTTGAGGGAAAGGATTGAAGACACCAGCAGATGTAAGCAGTTTCATTCTGCAGAGCTGAAGATGTTTTTTTCTGTTGCCGTATTTGTCAGAAATGAGGAAGAACAAGAATATGTGGCCTTATTTCTGCCCCTTTATGGAAGACTCTTTCAAAAGGCATAACATTTTGTAAAAACTTGAAGGAGCCAATGGGTGACAACACCTTGTGATTTCACTGATTGCTATGTTAATTTGTACAAATCTTCGTCAATTAAACACATTTGGATTATTTCACGGTTACCTCAAAAGAAAGCTTACTGCATACAAAAGTGTTTGGATTTAAAGATAAACTGTGAAAACTTGATGTTTCTTGTGTTGTGATTGCTGTCTGATTACAGTCAGTGACAGCAATGATAAAATAATCTGTTGACAGCCAGTTATTAAAATCCTTGTTGATGCGACACACACACACACACACACACACACACAAAAATGAGTTCTCCATTAGAGTACACTAAGGCTAAACAGCTAGGAGCTACTTTTACTTTATCGTATTGACAGAACCTTTTCAAACAAGACAAAAGTGTTGCTGTTTGCTCTAGTCATATCGACTTGCCCGAGGGTCTGTACGTTGGTCCAGAATTCCTTTATTTTTCACAAATAGAGTGTCTTTTTAGAGATGCTAGAGAGGCTTTTCATGCGGTAACCTTACAAGAAAGCTCGGAGACTCTTGGACTGTGGAGAATGTCTGTCAAAGCGTGTGCACCGAATGAAAGCAGTATTGTGTAGCTGCTGAATAGAGCATTTCTCTGTGGTCCTCTACTTGTCCGAGCATGTCATGTCCACTCTGCTTCAAAATATTGTGCGTTTCCTTCACTTCAGTTTCCATTCAGTGACATTAAAGGAGCTAATTGTGAAGAAGAATAGGGGTGAAGCACTCACACACACTTAAACATGCGCACTCAAATCTCTCGGGTCACGAGTAGGTCTGCTTCTACGGGCGTAGTTACACAGATTGAGATGTTACTATAAATGTCGACTTAGACAAAAAGGTTAAATTATTGGCCTGACGTGATGTGATTGTTCTTTGTTTAATCATTGATCTGAAATTGATTTTCTGACAGTTTGAAACATACCAAGTGGGTCATGTGCAACTGAGTTACTAGAAGGATCTCTGCTTGTCTTTTTTTTGAATTGTCATGTTTAGAAGCAGGAATTTTTATTACTATCATTAAGTAGTTTGTGCATGATTATGTTTGCATGAAGCTGCCACAGCAAAGGCTAAGGTAAATGCTTTGAGGTAAAATGAAACCAAATTAGAGCTGTAATTTTAGTTGATAACAAAAGGGTAAACTAAGGTGTACTACTGTCAAATCTCAATTTTATTGTACACTGCCTTTCAAAAGTATGGAAACATCCTTGGGAAACCCCTGGTTCTAGATTACATCAGCATAAATAATTGTCATCTTTGGATGCAAATACATTAAAGTAACTTGACATTTTCATTTAAGATAGTAATTTTAATTTTTGTTAATATAATGGAAATATATGCATATCGAAGTCAGACATGACTCCCTGCTAGCTGTGATGGTTACTGGCTTAAACTTGGCCCAGGTTTTTTAATGATTTTTGGGTCAGCACAACTTAATAGCTTCAACAATGTTTGAATAAACTGACAGCTCGGATCATGATCATACAGAGCTGCAAAAGCTGCTAATGTTGGATATTTGAAAATAGAAAATTGAAGTATTTTCTATGTATAAACTGTTTACATAATAAAATATGTTATCGTAGTTTGTGTCGTCCCTCATCAGTACAAAATTATCACAAATTAAAAAGGATTCATGCCAGTATTGTCCAAACCCTACTTTTCTAGGGCGTTCCCAAACTTTTGGAGGGCAGTGTAAGTACTGATTTTATTAACGTTTCTATGTAAAACAGGTCTAGCATACAAATTTTTATACATTTGGTAGCAGATACTAAAACATACATTATTAATGTACTGACAGCAGCAAAAATGCATTTTACAACTTGATTTTATTAGAATTTAATCTAATTTTATTTACCTAATTTGACATTGTACTGGTTCATTTTTTTTTGTGATTATTCTTGCAGTATTTAACAACATTTTACACAAGCCTATACTAAAATGAATGAAATTTCAATTATATATTTACTTTTCCATTTTTACTTCATTAAATGTTGTCAAAATACTTTCCAGTAAAATGCAGCTACACAACATTTTTATTTATTTATTTATTTTTTTCAGATGCTGTCAATAAACTCATATTGCTATCAAATCTACCAAAAGTTTTTAAAGTTAATGTTTAAACATTATTTCATTATCAGCTGCTAAACTAACAGCTAAATTTACCTCACAACGGTTGAAGAACTATAGATTCTATAAATAATAGGAAGAAGTAAACAGCTACGCAAGAAGCAGTAAGCCTCCTCCTGTAAGCAAACACAAAACAGAAATGAGTTAAACAGTCGGCAAGGTCAGGCGTCTGTGGGAAAGAGTGGAGTTTTCCATTCATCTCCTGTCCTCTCTCTCCCTCAGCTCTACTGCACAATGAAGAGGTGTTTGCCAAAAACATTTCATCATGTCATCAACTTTACTTGTTGTCCGAGGTTTTTATGATGGATGTTGGCAAGTTAGAAAATGTGATGAGCAGATTATTAATTGACTATTGATTGAGGACAAAGTTTTCCCTCTTGAATGTGAAATCACCAGCTCAGAGAGTAGCTATCCTTCGCTGACATAAATCATTTTTAAACAGGACAAGGCCATGATTCATTCTTAACTGCAGCCGCACACTGTCACCAGACCTAGAAGAGGAGGTCCTGGGGAGCTGGATAATTTTGTCTGACTCAGAACGGGTGAGAGGAGTAAACACTCACACACTCTCAGACACACCTTGAGATGACCGTCTCAGACAGTGAGTCAGGTGGGCATTTCCACACTCCACAGTAATGTCTGAGAGGCAGGTAATAGGAGACACACATCCCTGACAGACAGGAAGTGGGAGACGAAATACATAAATAGACATGCACACTCACAGAAACACCATTGCACGCCTCAGCACCTACTCGGCTGACAGAGAGTGGCGTCAGCAGCAGTCCTTGTGTCAAACTCTGTAAGCAGCAGTCTGACACACACACACACACACAGCTCCCTTCCCGCCAAGGTGCCAGGGCCAGACCTTCACCATGTTTGATTTTGTTTGTGTGTTTTCGTCTTTCATACCAACAAAGCTTGAAATAAATATGTATTCAAAATGGTAGCGGTGTCCCAGTGCTGTCATGAACCTGTCATGTCCTCCTGCTGAGTCTGACACACACAAAAACACACTCACAGTCACACCTTGTGGATTTATGAGCCTCAGATGCGGGAATGAAAGAGGGCAGACTTCCTAAAACTCCATATAAGTACATTTCATTAATCACAAGGTATTTGTGGTCAGTTCAAAAGATAAAAATAAGGGAAAATTAGGCAAAAAAGTATTATTTGTAAAATAGAGGAAATGGTTATTCACTGATTACCTTCACCTTAAAGATATTTAGGCCTGACTACTGTAATATCAGTATCAGGTAAGATTACTTCATTTCTGCACTCATTAATTATCAAAATTAATGTGTTTACTACAAATAAAAATCATAATAGTTGAACTAAAGTTTAAAGTAACCACACATTAACATGGTTTTCCTATACTAGCCATTTAGCTTCACCATGGTATTTGTGATTATAGTAATTTTTATCAATCTGAATGACTATAGCAATGCATGCATACAGAATGAGCGATCTCTGTGATGCCCAGATGTACAAAACAGACCCTCTCAACTCTGTAATAAACACGGAGGTGTTAGTCCTGTCCGAAATGGTACATAAAAATCACGGATGACAGGTGATAAGAATCGAAGATCACATATATTCAATTTTACTTCTAATACTGTACTTTTGTGTTCCACAGAAAAAAACAACATCTTCATACAGATATAAAACAACATGAGGGTGAGTAAACGATGAAATAAATGTAACTTTTGGATAACAACAATTCGTCTTTAACAAACCAATAAGGGCCGAGGAAGCTTTCATAAGTCACTTGTGTATTTTGTTCTTTATGGAACTTCACAGCCTTAGGTCACTACAAACTGTATGTAGTAATAGTAAACTCTACCTATCAGGGGCCTGTACCATGAAGCCGGATTAGCTGGCTAGCCAGGTAAGTTTAAGTTTAGTACCAATCCTGGGTTTTAGGGTACCATGAAATTGGTTTGGCTTTTAGCAGTGTTCATCGCCATAGTAACTTATGCTACACTGCTAACCTGCTCCGGTTATTTTCTGGGTTAGAGAGCTCAAAATGAAATTTGACCAATCAGCTTTCAGC
This sequence comes from Enteromius treurensis, assembly GCA_032275025.1. NCBI lineage: Eukaryota > Metazoa > Chordata > Actinopteri > Cypriniformes > Cyprinidae > Enteromius > Enteromius treurensis. Next base: position 10,273,957 of record JAUCMU010000033.1, on the reverse strand, counting down.
AAGGTGACACATGTCTGATGCAATAAAGCCACTCCCCCAGCTTCCCTTACTCTAAATTAAAGGACGCTGCATAGTAAAAGATTACAGTGGTTTGGTTTTGTCAAATAAAAACTTGTTCTGTAATTCTGAGTTTGTTCAACCACCATCATGGTACAGGCCCCTGCTTTAGTGTTTTGATCAACAATAATGATGAAGTAATGTAAACTATTCATTTGAATAAGCTATTTCTGCTTTTTACAATGACTGCATCAGAGACTGTCTAGCAATATTTAATTAAGCATATTTCAATCTTTACTTTGCCAGTTCATAACTCTGCTTAAATATTAAGATGAATCAGACCTCATTTAGAGAAGAGCGGGTATATTTTAGTACACACAACACTGGAGCGTTGGTTGTTTTTCTTTCAGCGGAGCCCAAAACTCATTTCCTCCCCCTCAGAGTGAGCGTCACTGACTCTTTCCTCCAGACTGGTGTCATGACACTGTATTGATCATGTTCCACCCACTCTGCTTTCCTATTCCCACTTTTCATTAATATTTTTGCAGAAACAATCTGCTGCTTTTCTTCTTATACTTCTCTCCCTCTCACTCTTGCTCTGTTCACCTGTTCCATTGATATTTCTCACTGAAAACACTTTTTCTTCATTTGCTCTCTTTCCCGGAGCCTGAGGGCACTGGCAGCAATTAGCTAGAGTTCTGTTGTTCTGGGTGAAAGCTGCCCTCACAGGCAAACAGATTCTCTCAAGACTCAAGAAAACGGAAAAGGCCAAAGTAGAAAAACACACCAGCACTCACAGATGGAATATACTTCATGATGTACGGTTGATGATGTTGTTGTTTTTTTTTTTAAGTGTGTGAGCATATGTGTGTTTGAGACTGCAGTCATCACAGAGCGTGTCTTGGATCTTGGTGCCCCCACTGTGTGAAGTAAAAAAAAAAATGGATATACTGTGAAAAATGAGATTTCCCTTTGGTGCTGTACTGGCAGGAAACCAGTGTTGAATTCCAGTATCACGGTAACAAGCGCAGTGTCAATCGCGGTTAGCAGCATGAATGGTAGTTCATGTGCTGGTAGTGGAGAGAAAAACAGGAGAATTTGTATCGTTGAGGTCAGTCAGGTGTCAGTGCTTTATGGAATAGAATACACTACACAGAGTACACTACCACTCACAATTTTGGGGTCAGTATGGTTCTTTTACACTTTTGAAAGTCTCAAATGTTCACCAGGGCTGCATTGATTTGATAAAAATACATGGTTTAAAATATAATTTTACACTATTATGAATTTTCAGCAGCCATTAGCTAGTCTACAGTGTCATATGATCCTTCAGGAATCATTCTAATATGCTGATTGGTGCTCAAGAACAGACAAATAAATTCTGCTTAAATGACACAAACACTGATATGATTTTGCTATTCACGAGAAGATTTGAGCCATGGATTAAAGAAAAGGTACAGGGTAATGAAAGTATGATGTTCATTGGTCCACTGTTAGACAAATTGTCTATAAATAAAGTTCAGCACTGTTGCAGTCCCTAGAAGTGGGCGTGCTGCAAACATGACTGCAAGAGCACAGCACAGAATGCTCAGTGAATGCCAAGTGAAGCTCAACTGAAGCCGGCTGATGCAACATGACAATGAACAAAACATACGAGTGATTCAATAACAGAGTGCCTTCAAACCGATTCAGATGCTTCGGCGTGACCTTGAGACAGTGATTCATACCAGACATCCCCAGAATATTGACAGCAACGACAAGCAAAATTCCTCCCTGTCCAGATATCAGAAATAACATAGCGGAAGTTTATTATCACCACCTATAAGGTCAAGCAGTTATTAAATTCATGTGCACAAGGGTGTTTAAGCAGTTATTAAAGAGTTGTTTAAGCGTACTCTGATGGTCTACTACCATGATATAGTTCATTCATGTCAAATTTCACAGATATCCCAGCATTCACATACAGGGACATTGCAGTTCTAATAAAAATCACTTCTAAGACACAATTATAAATGTTGACCAAAGTGATGTACTTTAAGATTAATGTACAGCAGTAGAGCTGACATGGCATGCAAAGCACAACTTATTATGAATAAGTAACAAAATGTGAACAACTAAAATACTTGCATATAGTCTCAGGCATAGAGCACGTCTTGAGATGGAATTTGAAAATTTGATATTTTGAAATTTGGAGTGGCATGCTGTAAAATGTGTGGCCACAGCATTAACAAAGTGGGAAAGTCAGTTTGAAGTGCCAAATGTGTAACCCTTAGAAACAAATATTTTAAGCCAAAGAAGAAGCATTAGATGAGAAATCTGTTTGTCTTTATTCCTGGTTACAGACAGATAATGATAATGAACAAATACATACAATTCATTAAAAATTATCAAGTTACACTTTTAAAATACGCTGAAAAAATGATGCAAAATTTAAGGTAAGTGGTTGCAAACTATTTATTTTATCTACATTTAAATAAGCAAGTTAGAATGTTACAATGTAGCTAAAAATGTTTTATTTGTAACCACTTCCCTTAAATGTATTTTTAGTAAATTCAATAATATTTTTTTCAGTGCAGTTATGCAGCAAAATAAAATACACTTAATATAATTTAGAAATAGAGAGCTTAGCTGGAACATTTCCAAAATTTTATTACACTTTTGGCAAATGATACATTCTTGGATTTAAAGCTCAAGGTCATCAAAACTTCAAAATATGAAAAAAGCTTTTAAATAACTAGGGTAGGGTATTAATAATGCTTTTACATTATGTGCAATATTTATCTGAGTTAATATTCATTTGTACGCAAGGAGTTATTAAAGGGTTAGTTCACCTAAAAATGAAAATGCTGTCATTAATTACTCACCCTCATGTCTTTCCAAACCCATAAGACCTTCGTTCCTCTTTGGAACACAAAATTAGATATTTTTGATGATATCAGAGAGCCATCTGTCCCTCCATAGACAGCAACCAACCCGGTATCACGCCAAGACGTGACATTATCACTTTGGTCCGCTTTGAAAAACGTGTAGCTGTCACGATTTAACCTCCTCAGACGTGAAACTTGCACGTTTTGTGTTAACATGTTTCGTCAAAAATTCCGAGATGGGCTCACGGAAAAGATTACAATTTAAGTCAGTGACAAGCATCAGCCGTGATCCACCACAGATAACCGGATTAATTTGATATAAAATGTATACTTTTATTGTAGCACCTAGCCCCACCTTTACCCTAAACCTACCCACTTCTGAACAATATAAAACACACACAGACAATAGAAGCGCAGTCACAGGTATTTCTTGCAAAAACTGACCATAAGCAGTAAAAAAAAGCATTGCCAACAAGCTGTGCTGCATTTCAAGTCCTTCTAAAGCCATACGATGTCTTTATGTAAAGAAGAGGAATGCGCTCCCCCCGATGTAAGATCTGCATCCTCAGTTGATGTTTTTAAATCTTGTGTTAAAACTAGGGCTGCAACTAACGATTATTTTGATAATCGATTAGTTGGGTGATTATTTTTTCGATTAATCGATTAATCGGATAAAACCTAAACACTTCTTTAATTTGATGTTTTGCTGATAACTATA
>JAUCMU010000033.1:10230971-10261598 GCA_032275025.1 Enteromius treurensis | reverse complement strand
CATAAATACATTTCTTTTTAATAATTAGCCTATGTATAATATGTATGTTCATGTTTCGATTTTTATGTTTATTTATAAATTTTTAATAATATAGAACGAAAGTTTATTTTTTATTTTTGAGAAACTGGGACGATGCCCCCCTGTGAGCTGGTGCCCTAAGTTACGCAGACTGCGTACTCTGCGTATAGGGAGCGGCGGCACTGTACTTAACTTTAGGTATTAGCCAACTTGCATAACATATGATAGTTTTGATACATCCACGGCATGTCCAAAGAATTATTAATATTTTAATTTTTATTATTAAAACAAGTTTGTTTTAGCAGATCCCTAAGCACATGCTCTACACTTTACCACAATGGTAACCCCCCAAAACACTAACATAGCAGAAGGTCGTTTAAATACAAATATAAAATAGCATTTTACAAGTCAACACTTACAAGTCTCCCAGTTTTATAATTTTTTCTAAAATAAAATTTTATTTCAAGATTTCCTATCCTTATCCTGCCCTGTGCAATGCATGATGGGAAGGGGAAATCCCCTTCCTAGTTACATAATTAAAATCATTTTTGTTCTTTCAAAATTAAACTATTGAGTTGAAACAAAAGAAAACTGTTTTAAGTCTGTTTAACACAATGCAGTTGTTTAAGTAGGAAACCAAACATAATTGTGTTAAATGAAAACATATTTTTAAATCAACTAAACAGTGTTGGTGAATCTTTTATTTTATTTTTTTTTTAGTGCACTATTATAGTAATAATTAATGTTTTGAATGAGCATTTCCATTTATCTTAATATTCTCATTTTAATTAGCTTTTGCCATTGTTTTTTGTTTTCCCCCAACATTTCCATTTAGCTTTTTATTATATTTGTAATTTTATTACTTCAGCTTATTTTATTTCAGTTCGTTGCTAAGGTAAAATTTCTATTAAAAAAAACAAAAACAAAATAAAAAAGTTTGTACGGTTAAATTTGTCATTTAACATTTTATTTTATTTTTAAATGAATACATTTTTAATTATGGTTCTTTTTGTCAAATGACTAATTCAACCAACCAATTTGAAATTCCACGTTTATCCCAATTTGCAATCTGTGTTAAAAAGTGTGATCTGTGTAATGCTTTTTTTATATTCTGACAATACGTGATTCTGACAGACTTTGCATTAATGAGAAAGCAAGTAACAGCAAAAGCAATAGTATGGTCTATCTCTTAATAGATAAGATTTGGAACGGTAGAAAGTTCTTACCCACCAGCTGGTCATTGAGACCTGAAGCACAAGACACTATTCATCAACCTCCACAAGATGCCAAAAACACATAGAACAGAGCATCTCTCTCTCCTTCACACAGAGAAATACACTCACACACCACACACAGCTGTGTCCTGATGAATGCTCCTGATTTATTCTGCAGGAACTGGGATCATTTGTTACTTGCGACACCCCTCCTCTCTTCCTCTCTCTTTCTTGCTTTGATAAAGCTGCCAGCTGCTCCAGTTACAAACACTCTTTTGATCTCTCGACTTCTGCTGGCCAAAACTGACTTCCGCCTTCATACAAAACTCAACAAAATTCTTGGTGAGAGACACTAGGGGAGCCGGAGCTGAGTCTAGCAATGAGGCGATGGCTTGTGAGATGTACTATACTTTGAGTAAGATAAATAGTTTAAAATCCACTCTAAACTTAATCCATTGACTCCCTTTTTTAAGCATTTATGTGGTGTTACAGTAGGATGGATCGGTGGTAATTCTGTTACTGCTATTACATTTTCTACAGAGATGCATTACATGAAGCAGATAAAACCAAACTGTGCAAAAACGTCTTGACATTTTATCAGCATATTGAGACACACACAAACATATATATAAAAATCTTTAGATTGCATTTCAGAGTCTCATTGGTCTCAATAAATGCACTGAGTTCATAACACTATTCATCAGTTTCTGGCCTTCAGGTCAGACTTCAGAGTCTGCTTCTTTGTACACCAGTAAACACAGACTTGATTCTCCATCTCAGTCAAACCTGTGACATTTAGACTCGCTGCAGTTTCTTTAATTGAATGTAACTTACCTGAACACAAGGCCACGGATTCAACCGACCGAGAGTTTGATCTGATGTCCTCAGCGAAAGAATGGTCTAAAAACAATCTCATCACACAGCAGCATACTGAAAACACTGGCCTTTATTGCACACATTACATAGCTTCTTTTAAATCATTTATTTTTTGCCATGAATAACAGGTTTTCACCACACATTTCATTTCCATACACAAAAAACAGAAGACTTATTACAAATAAATGTACTATTAATATATACTATATATAATATACAGTGAGGTCAATAAGTATTTGATCACCCTGTGATTTTGCAAGTTCTCTTCCTTACAAATCACGGTTTCCAAGGCTACTATCAGTAATACACTAAGACGTCATGCTTTAAAATCTAGCATCGTCTCTCAAAGTGGAAATGCACCTATGCTGAAAATCACAGGGTGATGAAATACTCATTGACCTCACTGTATGTAATGTGTATATAGTGCTGTCAAATGATTTATCATATCCAAAATAAGTTTTAGTCTGCTGTGTACATTATGAAAATATACACATATGCATAAATATATATTTCAGAAAAATGTCTATAGATTATTTCTAATATAAATTAAATGAACATATAGACATACTGCATGAGTGTGTATGTATAAATATACACAGAACATACAAGTTAATTATGCAAACTAAAGCTTTAGTATGCGATTAATCATTTGAGAGTTAATTATTTATAAAATATATTATTAATATATAAATACACTTGGAATCTTTGCACAAACCTGTTTCATTGGGGCAAATCTTCAACAAGGTGTTTTTAAAAGCAAAAGAAACCACTCTTGCTCTTAAGCTTTTTATTTGAGAAACGTGCTACATCTCTTCACACAGAAACTACTGGACCAAAGCTTTTATAAACCACATACAACCAGTGAATTATCATAATAATTGTTTAATGACTTGAATGCTGGTGATAGTGACTTGTGAGGAAACATTCCCTGAGGACATTTTTGCCTGTGAAACCTTCCCTTTATTAATATAATATTAAGGCTTTGTTCATTGTTCTTCAAAATGAAGATGAATACAACTTCAGTCAGTCAACATATAAATCATGTTTTCCATTCTGAAGCTTCACTTAGTGGGATAAAACATAAAACAAAAAAAAAAAAAAAACACTTTCATTGCATTTCAAATTAGTGAAAAATTTTGGATTAGAAAAAAAAAAAAAGAATTACATTAATACACATTGTGCTTGGGCTGTTTGCAAAACATTTCCCCATTGAAAATACTGAATAAATAAAACTATTTTCACTTATACTAAATATCTTAGAGTGAGGACACTGCCTTTAGTCTCCGAGGCAACAAGACCCAAGCAGTTTCTACAAGGGCAGAGTAGTTTGTTAGTACTTTCATTCACTTAAATGCTCTGAAAGCAAACAGCCAGCAGCCCTCTCAGACACCTCATCTCACCGTCGCATCTGAAGGTCAAACGGCCTTCAAAGCTCCACATGACCCCTTACATATGAAGTCTGATGGCAGAGCTGAGAGCAGATGCTCTAGAGAATTCTGGGCAAGATGGACATTCATTTGCAGGTAAAACAAAATAACTTGAATGGTGCCTCACCAGGATTTATAAAGAGCACAGATTGGAGTCTATTCGAAGACAAAAATATCCCAAATTGGACTAAATATTTCCAGTTATCATCGGGTTTTGCAACAGAAAAAGTTGTGCTTTGACTCTACAGAGATCTAACTCCCAGTTACATCCAGTTCTAAAGAAAGCAGCGTTTTTTTCAAAACAAAAAGGAAACACCAGTAGCACCATTAAACTGCGTGAACAGTGAGGCAGACAAGGCATGGCAGCACACGCTTGGGAAGATTTCTACAGCGACAAAGATGAAAGTGCAGGAGCGGAGTGAAGGACGGACTGCCTCGTGCACATTTACCTGTTAGACTGCGTGGGAGTGTGTATGTGAGTGAGTGAGTGAGAGAGAAAACTGTAAATGTGTATGGAACTCTGAAAAATGCATCTGTTTGAATGTATGTGTGAGTGTGTGTAAGAAACTGTGAAGGTGTTCACACACCAGATTTAATCGTGTTAGTCCGTGAACCAGACCAAGGTAGTAATTCATTAAACTGGTTAAAAAAAAAAAGATCACAACACAAAATAATATCAGCAAAGTTAGTAAAATTCTTACTAAGAATGTTTATTAAAATAAATGCCAAGAAGGTTAATAAGAAAAAAAAATAACAGCATACACCATAAAAACTAAATGCAAGCATGTAAAAATACCTATGACAAGAGGAACTAATAAGTCGCTAATGAGTTAAACAAGCTAGAATCAGCAAGAAAACAAAATAACTGTAGGAAAAGGCAACGCTCCCAATGAGAGAGACAGATTTGAGTAAAGAGTGGGCTGACAGGGAGGGCAGAGGAGAAGACATGGAGGAGAAAAAAAAAAAAAAAAAAGTGTAGTGGGTTTCATCACAAAAGGATATCAAAAAAAAAAAAAAAAAAAAAAAAGACTAGAAAATGAAGTTAGAAAAATACATTAGAAACCTGTAACAATGGCTGTATGATTTACATTATTACACATGTAGTAGGCAGGCAGAAGAGAACAGAGTTTTCTCCATACACCTGATAGACTAAACCCAACTCCAAAACATTAACAGCATGTAGTAACATGGCAGAGGGGATTCCTATAATACTGTCCATTTCTCTGTGGTCGTCTCTGCTCCACTCTAATATTGCATTTCATTATTTCAAAAACATGTATTTAACACTGAGAAAAGAGGAAAAACAAAAAAAAGAAGACATTGACCTTTTCGTGTAACACAAGTGACTACATCAGAGACTGCCAGGGTTACAGGACACAAAGCTGAATGTAATCTTACTGAATGTGGTGAACACCTCCGGTTGTTTCAACGATTGAAAACTGCTGATCATGAGCGTGTGATTTGATACTGTGGCTCCTCGGGTTTGGGACCGATGAATATCCCAGTGACCTTCCTCTCAGTAATACTTTGAGTAAATGCTATATTTCTCTTTTCGGATCAGTGCAGTGTAAAGCAACATCTATGCCTTGGTGAAACACCAAATAGGCTGAATACTTTTCCCCTCTTTCTTACGGTCTTTTAAAACAAAAACAAAACAGCAAAAACACTTCCTTGGCATAAAATGAAGTACGTTTTGGCAAATATAATCGAAAACTTCCAGTTTGCAAATCTTGAAACAAGAGGAGGTTTCAGGAAAAGTCAAATCGATTGAGAAATCTCCTTCCTGAAACACCTGGCAGACTTCCACATAATTGGCAGTTGTTCTTGACAAAAATCACAGTAACCAAATACATAGACAGCATTGCCGATTTTGTCCTCATAGTATAAGAATAACAATGCAATAAAATAAAGAGAAATAAACACTTTGTTCAAATGGGGATTAAAGAAGAAAACCGAAAAACAACAAAACAAGACTTCAACTTAATTTTGGGAAGACGAATCATGGCACATAGTTAGCTGGTCAAATGACTGCTATTCCTTTGCATAGAATAGATTCAGTGGCACAACACTGCAACAGCCTCGTGGTTTAACTCTTGGGGTGCTTCCTCTTCACAAGCCCTCCCTCGCTCTGCGCTATCCTAGTTGGTGTTGGATATTATTGAACAGAATGTAACACTCGGAAAAGAAACGACCATCAGTAAGGCACTTAACTGTACTCTTCTCGTCTTTACATCATGCAATTCCTCCAAAAGGTTTGACTATGTAGGTCTGTTTTTTTCCCCCTGGCCAATAGTATCCAAAGTCACGCAACCTTTCTTAACCACCTAACGCTGTACTATTCTACAAATGTTTTTAGATATATTTTTTGTATTACGTTTCATATTTTGTTACTGCAAGTTAAGTATAAAAAGCTAAAATTGCCAAAAATATATATTTCTTCTCCAGCACCCTGTAAAAGTATCTAATTTTGATCTTTCTGTATTTTAATATGCAATGACATATCTACATTTGTATACATTTTATATATATATCATGTATGTATAAAGCAATTCGAACAGGCAGACATGGCTTTCACATCCTATGTTTTCTTGAGAGGGTGTATAGAAATGAGAGTGGGCTCAGTAGCTGGGGGGTGTGCAGGACACATTGTGGATGGGCTATTTGAATAGAATAGAAATTACTCAGTCGCTTCCCACTGGTTAATTTCAATTCATGAAGGCAAGAACACCTGCATTTAGTTTCAGCTCAGTGGAATTCATTTTGGAAGGTGGGCCGGGGGAGAGAAATTTGAACAGAATCAAATAATATTTAAAAATATATATATATATAAATCAACAGAAACCAAAAAAAAACGTGTACACATCAGTGAGGTTAAACCCTCCCCCGTTCTATCTACCTCATTCATCTTCCTTAGTGTTCATTGCTTTTGTACATCCTCAAGGAAATTAGCGTCTTGTAGGACAATCCATCACCATTTCATCCATCTTTTGATTTGCTATTATAACAAACAGACATCAAACCTTTTCTAACTCTAGACTAAAATGACAGAACCCTTGGCGGTTAGATACATACTCATATATATATGAAATTCATTAAATGAAAACCCTTTGGCTAAATGCACACACATAATACTTTTTTTTCCTTTTTTTTTTTTTGTCTTTTATCTCACAGCTCATTCAAAAGAAAGATTTGTAGAAAGTTCAGGCACTGTATGTGGGGAGGGGTTGAGAGTTTTTGGGATGGCATAGTTCAGTAAACTGATTCCGGTTCATATCCCAGCTGTCCAACCCTGAATATCCTAGATTTAAAGACTCCAAAACAAACCAAAAAAAAAAAAAAAAAACATTCACCCCCAAACAACTCTTGCCCTGCCTGACTCTGCCTATCGCCCCCTACTGAGCTGGCACATACACTGCAATGAGCAGCACCTATAAACCTGTAAGTATTGCCAAACGCTAATAAGATACATGGAAAAATACGAATCAAAACAGGGAGAAGTAACAGAACAAAGAAATCAAAACAAGCTTTTTGCAGTCTGTCATTGTCATAGCCATGCTCTAAGTCAGCTGGACAGGCACACCCAGAATGTGTCAGCACAGTAAAACTCATCAACTGAAAAACACAGGATTACATCAGAGAAGGACAGGAAATACACAAGTTGGTGTGAGTGCAGATTTCTTTCCTTCTTTTTCTTTTGCTGATTGTTCATGGTGACAGTTTAAATGGGTGGGGTAGCGTATAGAGATTATCTGGGTGCCCTGTTTAGCGTTATATCTGATAAAACCAGGGTCACCAAGTTATATTTATATATATTTTTTTTTCTTTTTCTTTTTTTTTTAAATTGGAGCTTTGTGATTATAAATGCATTTAAGGGCTGAATTAGCAGAAGACGCTTCTTTATTGCTTTTAAACTTCAGTGCAGATTTTCGGGCAACGCAACATCACTGTTAACATTCACCCAGTCATTTGAGATTTTAAAAGAAAAAGAAAGAAATAATAATAGTCAAAACAAAACAAATCAAAACAATAAAGAGTATCATCGTTGTTATCGCTACACAACGTGTGTTGGTATGGAGGGTTGTTGTGTTTTATGTTGGTTTATGTTAGGATCACTGCTCAGACAGGTGCCTCTCTCTCTGCGTCCACCAGGCTAGCAAAAGGCAATTACCAGTTAATCTGATCAGCAGGCAGGCTTGGGCGGCTCATCATTGGGTGAAGAGTTCAGAGTTCAGAGGTCATTTGTTAGTTGCCGGTGGCGGCTAGGTGGTTAGGAACAAAAACGAAAACAACAAAAAGGAAAAAAAAAAGGTAGAAAAGATATTAGTTAGCAAGAAGAGACCGGAATGACATCATTTTAACAGCAAAATGAATGCAATCTTTGTTTAACCCCTAATTCCAAGGCCAAGAGACAAACACAGGCTAAACCTGGTTATGATCATGACTCTAACGTCATGATCAGTTCAATCAGAATGTTATTACATGTAATTAAAGCGCTACAATGCCCCATGTTCCCACAAACAAAAGCAGAGAGGTATCACATAGACAAACGAGAAAACACATACCAACAAAAACTAGTAACATTTTAGTGTCTTGAGTCGAAATGCGTGTTACGAACAGTGTAATTAGTTGTGAGGGGGAATCAGAGAGCTAGTGCTACATTACGCAAATAAACAGATAAAGGTCGCGAAATATCGCTTTGGATTTTTTCTTTATTTTTCAGTGAACGTATACACAGGATTCAGAAATACATCTGCTAGAAAAATAGTACCTTCAGTATAACGAAAATATAGCTGGGTGTAAAAGTAAATTTTTACATTTAAACAGCTGAACAAACAAAATCCGATGAGCTTAACCTGAGATATTTAAAATATAAATTTATATATTGAGGTAATAGCTTAAGCGCTTAGCCAGTGGGTATGCTGGCAATGGAAGCTTATTCAAGTCCCTTTGTAAAAAATACAATAGTTTTTAGATCTAGACGTAGTTAAGAAATGCAGTGATATATAAAGCTATAAAACAAATGGCATTTAATTCAGATACAGTCAAAAACTCCCGCAAACCTGAGTGTTTCCAGAGGCATTTCATTTGTAAACACATTTCCACAGTAAAAAAAACAAAAACGCAGTGTATAAACATTTACGATCCCCCGTTCAGAGGTAAAACAAACAAAACAATAAAAATAAAAAAAAATTAAAAAAAAAAAAGGTAGAAGTATCTTATCTAACTAACCTCTGTCTGTGGTCACTATCCTTTGGTAAGGATGGACCCGTGAATCATGTCTCCGCACTTTAGTAGCCATTGCACCTAGATTACAACAGGTCCATAAGGTTAGACATAATTCAGCCCAGGAAACAAAACGGACATGTAAAGCCTGTGGACCACAGCTAGACCACATAACAGTGCTGCAGTAGACCTCTAAAAACCAGAGAAACACAGAACACATCTGATTTTGACCTTTTATTTAAGAGATCCATTCAAAACGAATCTCAATTTAAACTGGCTAGCTGTGAAACAGGCTTTACATGAAATCGCATCTATATTCAAATTTATGCATATAATATTTATACATATAATACATATTCACAATATCAACACGTTGGCAATAAATTTAGAAAAACAAGAGTTATGTATGGAAAACTGAGTATGATACACGTTATTACTTACAACTTAAAATTACACAGTAATTGCTTTGACTTACAAGATTTTAAGATTGTTTGAGACAGGCTGGCAAGGAATCGTGTTTAGAAAAAAAAAACGAAAAAAAAACAACACAAACACACTCTCACCACAAAGGTGTGGTTTAGGGAAAAAAGCAATAACTATAGTGGCAGCAGCATCATTTGATAGCAAATAGTAATCAAGTTTTGACACCCTGTGATTATTGTATGACAGCACCTGACTTGTGCTAGCAATTACTAACGTTCTCGCAAGAATTCAGCAGTGAAGTAAAAAACTAGAATAGACTGCAAATTCTAAGCACATTAATGATAAAATTAATTAATTTACATTATCTCCTTCGCCAATCTCAAAGGTAATGTTCAGAACAAATCGATTTGAAATAACTCTTAATAGACTAGTAATTGGTTCCATAGCGAAGGTCTATTCAACACCAAGAGCGAGAGTTCTCCATAAATTGTACAAGTTTGAAGTAAAAATGCCTGAATTCATAGTTTTTTTTTTTCCTTTCGCTCCATATGTTTATTGCTCTCTATAGTCAAACCAATAATACAAATATATGTTGTTATTTATGTACCTAGATTGAAATTCCAGATGTGGAGCTGGCAGCTGTTAATATTGATCTCAAGAGTAAAAAGAACATAATATAAACACTGTTGATCAATATAAATACTGGTAACAGACAAGATGTTGTCACAGTACACCTCATTTATTATTATACAGTGCTATAATTCCTATGTTAAAGCATTCATTTAAATAAAACTTTCATTATCAGTTGTATTATTTTTATCATCAGGTTTACAATGGTAAGTGAATGTGGTGTGGAATTTTGCAAGTTATTTTGGTTTAAGGTGAAAGAAATGATAAAGTTGCATTACGCATTAAAGAAAGAATTTTGTATTTAAAAAAAAGATTTAACATCAAAGTATGTGAATCACCAAAGTTGTTTTGTTTCGCTCTTGGCATGCATAGACCCCGAGACGGATTGGTAAAGGAAACCTTATTATAGTCTCCCAATCAACCAAATATTTCAAAACTATATAAAATACACAGTACAAAAACTAATACAAAATTAAAAAAAAGAAGGTGATATTAAATATTGGAAATTTTCATGAGCAAGTCCAGATAATATTTTTAGACGCAAGATTTTTTGGAAGGGGAATATCTGTAATCGATTCAGGGACAAATGTGTGCAATATCATTTAAACGCAACTGTTTTTTTACTGGTAGTGCTAATTATTTAAGCACCCGAGTAGTTGTGGCTGTTTTACACCTTGACAGACATTTCAATTTTGTATGACTCTGCCGTGCTCCATGTGAGTCTGCCAAGGTGTGACGAATGTTCCAAATCACATAATGACATCACAGACTAGTTGATAAGCCCAAATGTTTTTATTCTCCTCTGGAGAAATTCTGGAAGTGCTAACGGTTCCCTCTAACTGTGTGTGTGTGTACGCCCACATGCTATACTGCAACAGCAGATGCCCAACAAATCACTTCTGATTGCACAGAAGCCCAGCAACGAGCTAAAGGGAGAGAGTGAGAGAGAACACGGTCTGGTCTGGGGGTGGTTTGAAGTTGGATCGATACTGTAAGTAAATAAAAGGCTGCTAAGCTTGCGAGTGTTTAAGTTTAAAAGTGGAAACGCGGCACTGTCAGAACAGGGGAAGACCCAAACGTGCCAACTATACAGAACTGCACTTAGAAACCCCTCCATCAAATCAAAGACGAGCATGAAGCAAAGCTATTCATAGCACAATTTTCGACTTCTGGCATACATGACGTCATGCTATTGATCGGCATCTCTACTTAAACGTCCATTTTCTGATGTTTGCATTGCTTTGTCGCAAAGTGTTGAGTCTTTAAAAGGAGTTGTGATGTCGTGGTTATTATCTATCTTCTTAACAATTGTTTGCAGAAGCCCCTCACTAGGCAAGGGGAGTATGGGTAATTCTCTCTGAATAGGGTCGAGCGCTCAAGTTCACAAGGGTAAAATAAGACAATTGGATACAGTGAGAATAGTGGAAGAATTTAATGAACATCCCCAACGGGACTCTGGGCTCTTTCTCTCTCTCTGCTGCTCAGCACTGGTACCAAGGCCTGCTACAGCAGGGAAGAGAGAAATGATTTCAAAAGCCAGGAGAAATCCGAGGGGATCCACCAGTAGCCTGCCTGACAAAGCCTCCGGCAAGAGAGAGGGAGGCGAAAAAAAAAGAAAAAAAAAAGGATGTGTGCAAGTAAGCATGTCGCCACGGTCTGCGAGAGCGTGTGTGCGTGTGTCCCGAGAAAAGATTTCTTACACAGCACCCGAAAAAAAAAAAACATAACATGAATATACCTTTCCCAGCCCGTCTCAGTGGCAAATGTTTTTTTTGTTTTTTTTTATGTGTGTCTATGTAGCTTAATCTTTAATCACCTGGGTTACCCAGCCTGCTAGCATGAGCTAGTCATTACATATTTACCTTTCAGTGAGTCCTGAACTGGGCCGGGTGATGACCCATCCAACAAGCCCCCGTAAAACACCCCGCCAAAACCCTCTTGCGGGGCACCGAAGGGTGAAGTGCCAAGCCCCCACGCCCGCTTACCTAGGACTCCGCTGTGCTCGATGGGATATTCCAGCAGAGACGTGGGTGCCAAGGCATAAGGGTAGTCGTAGGGCGTGGTGTAGATAATGCCCCCGTCAGGCGTTGGGGGCACCAGGGTAGGGGTGCCATTGGGTAGCATAGTGGCCATCTGAGTGGGCCGAATGATGTTCATGATGGGGGTCCCTGCCGGAGTGGGGGGCCTGAGGGCAGAGGGTTGCAGGACCTGACCCGCAGGGGCCGCGATCAGACGCGTACCTTGAGCGGCTGCTGCCGCTGCTGCAAGAGAGAACGCAAGGGTGGCTGCCGTAAACGAAAGAGTGAAAGACAGAAAGAGCAAAAGAGAGAGAACAAGAGAGACAGATAGAGAAGTAATGAGAGAAAGAGTAATAGGGGAGGTTGGGTTTGTGAATGCGTATAAAATTTTCAGAGCAGAAGGGGAAAAAGCAGAAATGGACAGAGGGCACAAAAACAGATGTGTGAAAAGCACAGGCAAGAAAAGGAAAACAGAAGCACACAAACAGAGGGAAAAAGGGGGTGGGGGAAAAAATAAAGCAAAATTAGTCCATGCAATGGTCAATGAACCACAAAAAAAAAAAACACTCTAAAGCAAACTAAAACCCCACAACCAAAGTCTTTACAAAAATTAAAATCAAAACTAAAACAAGGAGGAACTGATGATTGATCACACCGGGGCAAACCGATCATCAAAACACTAATTCACAACACAGAGTCACTGATTTAAAGCAGCACATCTAAACTCAATGTCCTGCGGCATGTAGAGGAAACAGCTCTTCGGTTTGGGTGCGAAAAAATGCTGATGGTATTTCTTGTAGTTGTAACTCTAAAGTGCAGTAAAATTGATTCCACTAACTTGCCATAAGCTTTCCCACATGAATCAAAACCTCTACATGCCATTGGGAACATTTAGTGCAGATGTGGAGAGGAAATAACCACAAGGCTGAAAATTAAAACGCTTGTGAACATTCTGCACTGAAGCCAAACAGATGTGTTTCTGTCCCTGTCACATATACCCAAAATAAGCATGCTCACATTTATAAATCAATACAATCATATATACAGTCATGCAAATATTACTTTACAGAGCAGTAAAAGCCCAAAACCCTTTATTCTCAATGTGAAAATGCATTGCAGCAAAGGAATATGTATGACATGGGTGGAATCGTATGCAAATATCTGAGTAATAATACAAGTTTATGACCTAAAGACAACCTAAAACACACAATCATGCAGCAAAATGATTCTGTATGCCACACTAAGATTACACAAGCTGTGATTGCAATTGGAAGAGCTTTGAAAGGAGGTGGGAGAGAATGAGGGAGAAGGAGAAAAAGAGAGAGGGAGAGACAGAGGGAGGGATAAAGAGACAGAAATACTAGACTATGGGCAGATGATTAGATGTTTTCATGAGGAGTGTGCAGCGAACAGGGATCTTTCTTGAATTAAAATGAGAATCTTGTGTCTGATGAACTGTCATACGTGTAGTTTTTTACTTAATTGCTCATTTATGGCCAGAATAAGTCAGCATAGAACGTGTACGTGTGTGCATTTACATATGGATTAAGGATGGATACAAGAGATGGATTATGGCTGGTTGTGATTTGGTAGTGTCTGTAAGCCCTATGACTTAACAAATATGGGTGTGATTGTGTGTGTTTGTGCAAGCATTTAAACAAGTCTCTTTAGTTACTGTGCAAAACACAATCACAGCTGAACTTACATTATTCCCTAACAGTTAGTTTTATGGTGTGCTGATGTTCAAGTCTAATTATTCTGTAGTTTGTGTCTATATAAAGTTCTTGAGTGTCTAGCTGTCGATGTGTGAATGTCTCCTTACACGTTTTGATGTTGGTGTCTCTGTATGTTCCGTTCAGAATGGCCAGCTCCATTAGCTGCATCTTCTTTAGATTATCTTCTCCTTCCGCCTACAAGGAGAAAAACACCAAGGGGAACCTCATTACTCAGCCAACCAATCACCAATCAGTATAAGGGGGACAATCTGGTTTCAATAATAAAAAAGCAGTAACTAGAAGAAAAAAATGTCTAAATATAATGAAAATTATTTAAAATAAAACACACAAAGTGTTGGAGTAGAACATGTGAATAAATATTTACTCTGAGCTGGAACTAGAAGTCTAGTGCTTCTAGACCCAGAGAAGAATGCACACTTTCAATTACCAAGAAAGAGTAAACCAAACATGAGATTTCTTAACGCAAAGCAACTAAAATGAAAAAAAAAAAAAAAAAAAAAACAGCACAAAGAGACTTGTATTTCTAACTTCAGAGAGGAGGAGAGGGGAGAATGATATAGGGAGTAGAAACCAGCTCAGTTCAGATTTACACATCAAGCAACAGACACACTGGAGGGCTGGGACACCTTTAACTTTTCATGGTGTTTCAGAGCTTCCTTAGGAGAACACACATCAAAGGACAAACTACTTTGACAGACACCATATTTGAGTGGTATTGTGAGAGTTGCCCTTAAGGGACTTTGACTGCAGAAATAACACCGTTCTAGATTAGTACAACTCTACACATCCACTTGACTCAAAGCTAAGAGAAACCCTGAGTAATTTCCTCAATCAGAAGAACTAAAAAAAAAAAAAAAAACTGCACTGAAGCAACGGATGCCTCTGCATGAATGACTCACCCATTCCTGTGCACTTTAGTAATTCAATACAGACACAAAAACATTCTCTTCTAGAAAGCGAAGCTTTTGTTTGAACCCTTCACATCCGAGGAGCTTGTGGAGAGCCAATGAAGATTCATCTATGTGCTTGTTACAATAACACCACTCATGTGAAGACGGAACAAAAGAAAACTGGCTCAGGCTAAAGCAGTGTAGAGAGAGGAAAACCCTCTTCATTTGTCCATTTAACTTCTTCCGAGCCAGACAGGTGAAAAACAGTATTTAGAGCAGTCTTTCATGGGTTTCATCCAGAATTAGTCTTTTTCTGAGACCAACTCAGATTCTCTCCAGACCTCACAATACACAGTGGAACTTAAATGTTTCTGCCTTTCAAATGATGTCTAATCGCTCTAATACTGTCTGAAGTGACAAGGAGTTGACTACTTGACAAGGCCAAAAATCTGCTCCAGGGTTCCCGCTTTAGCATTTCACTGGCCACATTCATATGTTAAGCTCCAAAAAGGTGAGAGTGATTCATGAAATAGACTGAAATTAGAAAAATGTCATTTTAGAATCGTAAGACTGACTTGACACATAAAAGAAAGATAATAGGAGATATCTTGGCTCCTCCTTTCTATTTAATATAAATGGGGACTGTCAAGCTCCAAAAAGCACAAAACACCTAAAGGTCACCATGAAATCAAAACTGATATTTCATGTACATAAAACACAAACACAGAAAAGAAAAAGATGAAAAGAAAATCATATGCACTGCGTACAACATCACACTGAACGGATTCATATCTGAGAACTTTAGAAAAGTTACTTTTTAGAAGGAGTTAATGCTTTTAGTTACTACATCTGATTAGAAACAGAAAAAGCAGGAAATGAAATGCCAAAGAGAACGTCACCACATCCATTGTTATATAAACCATTATGAAGGAAAAAACAAAGCCATTACCCATAATAACTCATAGCAAAAGCAAACGCATCAACTCCTTTTATTAGAGAAGATTCAAATAGAGGGTCAGTGCAAGGAAGGAAATCAAGGTCTGGGGCAGTCGGTCCTATTGATTCCTGTAAGAGGGGTGAGGCAGAGGATAAACGACTCGAAAAAGCCCCAAAACACCATAAACTATCACACTCTCATTTCTGCTGAGCAGGACTTTGTGTGGTTGGCACAGCTCTAAATCCAAATAACAACATCTCAGTGCTGGCCATGAAAGCAGATGAAGTCGATTTTCTCTCGCCCCACAAACAAAGACTTTGTTTCTGGCTTATTCTGCAGGGTATTTAATGAGGCTGCAGTGCCTCTGGTCACTAAGAGTAACTCCCCACAGGCCCTCAATGGCACGGGGGTTAGTGGAGCACAGACTTCCTTTGAGGGTCGTCACAGAGGCTCCTCAGTCACAGTATAGACCGGACAATTCTGTTTGAGGTCAGGCCAAATTGTTATCTTCTTTGTTTTTTATAACACCCTCTTTCTTTGCTTCTTCCTCCCGGGCTAAAGGCATTCTCAGGATGTTTGTAAAAAAATGCAGAGATTATTTCTTGGCGATAGAGGGAGGAAGAAAATAAAGGAAGTGCAGAGTTTCCAGAGAGCTGTGTGCCATCAGATGGGGGGAGGCGCCCCTTTGATTTAAGCAACAAAAGCTGACACAGAACGTTTCCACACACACTCTGGGTGTGAGACATCAGGGAAGGCTGCTCAATAATCCTGCTCTATCCACAGGAATCAGATTCAATCAATGGGGTCTATTTGTAAGGGCAGCGAAGTGAAGCGGCTCTCATTGGCCGTGGGGGAGGACAGGGGACGCTAGACTGTGACAGCAGCGCTTCTGAGCACATCAATTTTGTTACACGCACAGAAGTACAGCATTTCCTCTCCATAATAAAACGTTTACAGCCATTTCCAAATCCATTTCCTTTTCAGTGCGGATCTGTGGGATGGCTGGTGTCCACCATCACATGCTTATTTCCATCAGAGAAACTGGCATGCTTTTACCTCAAGACACTGGAGAGAAATATTACATACAGCCATGTCCGTTCATATCCAAGTTCAAAGTTTAAGAATGCTGAGATGGGAAAAGAAAGAAAGAAAAGTTCCCTTTACTGCATAACAACCCCACCCTTTCCACCAAACCACCCACAAACTACATGATTCAGAAATCAGAATTGTTACAGCATGAACTTCAGCAGTCACCCAGCGAGAGAACAGAGATTACGGCACATGACAAGCAGTTACACCACCCTTCTCCTGTCAGCTGCGTAGAGGTAAAGCTGGGTTGAGTGGAACTAAACCTAAGCTTGAGAAATTTCTGAAGTAAAATTCCCTTTCGTTTCTTTTATTCAGTCAGTTAATGGAACAGAAGGTTCATTTTTTGGTGCAAAGCTCAAATGTGTCCCTGGTTTGTGATTCAGTGGACTTCAGGGGGGAACCTTCACCAAAAAGCAGCCTGCAAACTGTAAATACCCTCGATGTATCAGCAGCAACAGTAATCAGCAATCAATAATACCTTCATTTAAATCATAAACACAGATTCACATTAGGGCTGGGCGATTTAATCATTGATTTATTTATGTGCATTTCGTCAGTAAAGCTGGTTCTTTGATGAGCAGTAAATCAGCTGTTTTTAAAATGCGCAGCAGTTGATGCACAGAGCCGTAGATCACTAACGTGCTACGCAGTATCACGCTCAAAATGAATCGCTTCCAATTATGAAAACGATATTGCGTAGCTCGTCAGGGATCTGATTGAGATGTGCCGCTAATCAAAGAACTTTACTGACGAAATGCGCATTAATAAATTGATCATTAAATAGCCCAGCCCTAATTCACATATAGCAATGCATGGCATTTATAATGAGGGGATAAAACACATCTATAGCAGGTATTCTCACTGGATTCCTAATTTCAATATATCTAGCAGTTACGTCTCTGGGCTGAAAATGCAAAAGGTTGCAGGTTTGATCTCTGAGCAGTTTCCCCTAGGCTAAGATGCACAATGTGTGTCATGTACATCGCTCCAGATAAAAAAAATATCTGCAAAAATGACAACCATATAATATGTAGGCCAGGTCTGAGCCTGATAGCTGTATTTAAAATGTCGCACAGATGCTTACATGCACTGGACAAAGGCATCCATATGGGATTACGCTGGATTTCGCCAGAGCAGGATGTGAGGACAGAGATCAGAGTGAGCAAAAAAACTAAATAAAGCACAACAGAAGATGAGGAGGGAGGGGTGCAAAAAAAACAGAGGGAACATTAATGTGATCCATGATTTCCACTGGTGCAACACATTGTAAAACCTTCAGTTGACTCGCACTCCTCTCTCTCGCTTTCTAATTTGCCCTCCCCTCTTCCTCTTTCTCTCTCGCTGCCAGACGATGTTTTGTTCTGCTCCTATGATCCTTTAATGCCACCCAATCGAGCCGAGAATATCTTGAAAGGATTTGGGAAGGCTGATCTGGAGGTTTAAATACTGCCGGATTTGCATCAGATTCCGAGATTTGAGAGTCAAAGCTGATCCGCGTGCTCCCTGTGCCGCCTGGGCTGTCAGATCTGGACTGTGACCCAACCTTGCCCGCTTTACAACCCCCTTAACCTTGTGTTCGGCGTCTGGAGGAATGAATCGGCTGAGAAAAAAAAGGCCTGAATAAATAAATCTGCAAATCCCGATAAAAGCAGCGCTGTTATGACTGGCCCTTGAACATGTAGTGGGGATTGATGGACCATATTGAGGCTAATTTGAAAACAGAGCTTCCCCAACGGCCTAGCAGAGGTTACTCCGAAGTCAAGGTTAGCAGCTGCAAAGCAAATGCATGAAATAGAAAGTGTTGGCCAGCGAAGTCAAGGTCTCTTCTATGCTAGCCAAACTGCTCTGTGGGTCAGGGCCAATATATTAGCAAGCAGAAGGCACAGAGCCTGATATACCAATGCATGCTGCGCGTTTTGCTTGAATCAAATTAGAGAACATATTTTGCATGTGAAAAAGTCTACACACAACTTGATGACGTGTTCAGTTTTGCTGACTTCAGGATATACTGTGTATTGGCAACGGGAGATTACAAATGAAGAGTAATGGAGACGTATCAGGCCAAATTGCAACAAAAAAAAGCTCCTACAGAAGGTCAGGAAAAAATTTAATCTAAATTAAATGGCAGAAAATTTTAAGATGCGACCGGCTACTTGCGCATTTCTTGCTTTTTACTCTGCTAACTACGGCCTAAGATAGGAGTTCTAAAATGCTCTACATGCAACCAAATTCAGGTGTCACCTACAACCGCAAACGTATGACCGAACACAATCCTGTTCTGCCCTCGAAAACAGTGCAAGAAGATGAAAGGAATCCATTTCCTGGCTCTCTCTGCGAGATTGGTTTTGAGAGCGTTCTCTAGATGCCAGGGCTGATCCTAGTGGTCCCTGTCCCCATCTGACTCTGAATGAGCGGATAATTAGCCCAGACACCATGTAACAGGGGTGGGAGTGCAGAGAGCCAAAGGGGGGCACAAAAACATCGCCGTAACTAGGCTAGTGCACAAATACTGGTGTTTCAGTCTGGAGCTATTCTCCCCAAAGTAAAAGGATTAGTGGCCTGTTCAAAGGAAATGCAGTTGGACTGATGTCCGCAGGGGGTCTTTTATGGGAACCAGAAGAGATTACGGCCAACTGTTTTCAGAAGAGTCAGGGGCTGGACTAACCTCTAGAGGTGGGCTGCAAACTAAGAGGTTTATGTTATTTACCCTGATAGCTTGTAACAGGAAGGAGAGCTTGGGGATGGACTAACTTTTCAAAGACGCTAGTTGACTTTGTGCCTCTTTTCAGAACAAGTTATGTCTATAACCAATACCCATTCAGAGCCTTTATTCGGGCCGTCTTGAGTTATTTCAGCATCCAACTCTATGAGAGTACAAGATGTCACACAGAGACTGTTGTTGCTGAAATCTCATCCTTACTAAAAGAATATTAAGGAAAAAGGTGTAGTGAAAGGTTTAGGTTGGTTAGGGATGCATTAATATGAAAATTAATATGATAATTATTGTCACTCCTTCAGCTGTTTCTGTTAGGAGGCACAGATTTGATGTAAGATGCCCTTCCTTACATAACCTATCACTTAAAAGTAATACAAATCTGTCTCTAAAAAATATCAAATACTACATAAAAATAAAGAGACACAAATATAAATCAATACATTGAATAAAACTTTCCACTAAGAAGCATTCCAAGATTTCTAGTAATGGGTGTAGCATTGGAGGGGAGTGGAAATTAAAGCAGCTACATCTCTTCTTATACAGAATCATCTGTTAGTTTCTGCACAGTTGAGTAAATATCATTTTTCTAAATGCTTTCTGTTGGCATTGTGGCACAGCTACAGTCAGAAAAGAAAAACTGCTGTTGAACATTTTTTGTATTACCACTCACAAAGAGTTGCACAAAAAATCCTTTAAATTATCAGCATATCTGCGTTCCCTCTGTACATATACTCTTGGGCCTAATGTTGATATTAGGCATAAAAGCAAACAGCTTGACAAAATCCTTGTCACGCTTTCAAGGACAATCGTTTGACTGAACTTCAGGCCCTTGTACCTAAAATGAAGTGAACAGATTAAACAGAAACCCGCAGAGAGAGTGAGAGCGAGCAGGTCTGAAGGGAGGTGGCATGCCTGAACTGAGCTCTACCCAACAGGAGGGCACCTACCCTGGGTCAAAGCCACCTGCTCTTCCCCTGCAGTAGCACTGCTAGAGTACAGCTAATTTGGGCTGGCGTAAGTGCAGGCTAAAAGATGAGGTCACTTTAGCTTAAAAAAATGTGAGTTGTTTGGTTCAGCTTGTTTGGTTTGTTGCAAATAGACCGATCATTTCTTTTGGAAATACATTACCTGCTTAACTAGACCAGGGAGAACACTGAAAACCGTAGCACCACTTCTATCCCAGCGAAATGCTGCAGTTGCACACTGCTATGCAGCCCAGCGTACTCCAAAATGTGTAGTTAGCCGATAACTGGGAGGCCCTCAGGGTCACTGTTGGAGCACTTTACAGGGCCATAGCAGTCTCTGAAGAGTGGGCAATTGAAATCCCAGAGAGAACAACAACTTAACGAGATCGCATGTTCGCTAGCCGAGATAAGTGGCATTAACCCCAAAGCACAAAATGATGCCTGTCTTTGTAAATTATGCATCAGTATCATAAAAAGACGTTCTAATAGAACAGTCAAAAAACAGAGCAGTTAAATAAAACGCTCCCTATAGCATCAGTTCATCATTTCCACTTCAGAAAGGCGATTAACATTAGCGGGCCTATTTTTCAAGCACAAAACAGCTTAACAGCAGACGAGAGCATCTAAAGTAATGTGATGTGAAATGTGATTTTTAGACAGTAAATAAATGTCGGTCTCCTTTACTATGAAACTACTGTCTCATTTGTAGTGACACTTATTATGCCAGGAAAATCACTTTAAACCTGAAAATGAAAAGACAAATTCCATTGCACTGTGTGAAGTGGTTCACTTTGCACATCGCCGCTTGAATTTGTGCCTTTAAAATGGCAGGTGCTCAGGTGAAAATAGGCATACGGTAAATCCCAGTCTATTCTGGGTCTGCTCTTTCCATTCTGTTCAGTGAGTCTGACGAACTGCCAGTCCGATGGAGCGTTTGAAACTGCTGCCAGCAAAGGCCGGATTAGCATACAGACCCCAAGAGAAGCCTTTTCCTGTTGCCGTTCTGTTGGTCAGTAAGCCCGAGTTGCAAACCATGGCTCCAATCAAGAAGACCACAGACAGTAAAGAAGGACAGCTGCTTTAGGGATGTAGCTAGTGAGGAATAGCTTACTACAGCAGAAGGATAACAGTTTCCAGCTCTTGGGCCTATAGTATTAAAACTGCCAGAACCAGCTACCATATTGACACCATAGTATTCAATATTGGCCAATAAATAACATTGTTCCAATTTACAGTGACACATATGCAGAATACAACATTATGCTTTAAGTACATCTACAGTATTAAGTCCCCTAACCCTTTGTTCTGTTTGTTCCAAAACGTATGCAAGGAGCAGCAATGAGCGCTGATTGTTCTCCGGCCATCTACGAGACACATCACTGAGGCAGTGCACGGGGCTTTTACAAGCTCACGGCTGAGGATGTTCCCATTACCCATGATCCTACGCTCTAGACCCTGCAGCTGGGGCTTGAGTCTGATCGGATGCGACACATGCTCTGAAAACAGGGACAAAAAAGCTCTCTCTGAAGGGTTGCACTGACCTGCAGGGCAACTTGCATGCATTTCAGGAGGCTGTCGTCACAGGTGGTTGCATTCACTACGATTTTTTCCCTGTCTTTTGTCCTCCAAGATCTTCAATGATCTCAGCCCAATGAAACTCAAGCCTCATTGAAGTAGTCAAGTACAATACAGTAACATTCCAGCCACTCCAATGATAAATGCAGCTGCATGCTTTAAGGGAGAGTTCATTTGCATGTCTTTCCAAGCACGATGTGTTTTTTTTTTTTTATCTATGGGACATAAAAGATTATATTTTTCCCCATATAATAAACCAAAACGTTGGTCCTTACTGACTTTCAACATTTTTTTAAATATACTTTTTTTCCACAGAATACATAAAACCCCACAGGTTTGGTACAACATGTAAACAGGGGCAGAATTTGTATTTTATTTTAAGGAAGAACTACTCTTTAAATTAAGAGGTGCTTAATAAAACAGAGCAAGAACATGTTAATGAATTGATTTTAAACACAGAATGATAAGCAATTGGATTGGTGACATTCTCACCACACATGCCGAAACAACAGCAAGCAGCCAGATGGCATTTTGTTCTGGTTTGTCACATGAGCCTGATAGGAGGTGAGAGTGATTATGCGTGTTGAAGAAAAGGTGTTTATTGATCACGATGAGTTGGCCGCCCAGAACAGTCCTAGTTTCAGGCAGCATTCCACAAGACACGCGGCCCGCGAGCTGAAGGCGAGAATTTGGCTGACGAGGACGTTACGCCCCACAGACCACGACGCCTGTCGTATATTATACACCATCTGTCTCTCTCTCGCCTTTCCTCTGAGCCTAAGAGTGAGTGAGAGGTCTATAACCAGGTGTACGGTGTGAAATTAACTGCGTTCCTGAATTGGGAAAAGATTACAAATGCAAAGCACCCATGACAACTCAGAGAGGCTTGAAACCTCTCCAGATCAGGGACTCATTGTGCTCGGCAGAGGCGCTGAATGTGATGGTTATTGGAGTACATGGGATAAAAGATGTGCCAAGAGAGACTGTGCAAGAGAGGTGTGTGTGTGTGTGTGTGTGTGTGTGTGTGTGAGAGAGAGAGAGACAGAAAGGAAGAGAGACAAGAGAAGGGAACAGGGCTTCAGGCTACAGTGCAAACACTGCTAACCCAGTCACTTTGTTACAGGCAAGGACGAGCCCATTCACGGAGAGATGCTGGAAGCGTTGTGTGAGCAAAGTTTCCCATTTCTCTTCTTCTCTTTCACCTCCCTCCCCCTTCCTTTGTGTCCTTTTAAGATATTGGAAGCATCATGGAGGACACGGGGAGCAGCAAGTTGGTTCTCTAGTCGATTTCTGCCTACAAGCACAATCGGAGTTGAAACGAAATGCTGGAAAAAGGAAAGCAATAAGAAAGGAAGGAATAAAGGAAAGGGCCAGACTGCTGGGCTACAGCTACTACACGCACCCACGTAAAGCTCCAAAGCCACTGAGCTCTGGAGGCAAAACTGTTACTACAGATATGCCACAATCTAGCAGGAAGTGCTTCCCTGACAAAAACCGAACACAAAGAGAAGCCGAAATGCTACATGTTCCTTATAGCCAGGGGCATCCACAAAAGAAACTATTAGCAGTACCGTACTGAATTTAAATAAGGTCTTCGTCCACCAAACCTTTGCTCGCTCTTGTCGACGGCCGACTCAGTGCGCTGACACTAAAATAACCCAGAAAAATATTTTGACACGCCACTTTAATTAGCCGAGGTAAAGGGAATGGACACATAGTGGCCTAGATTCTTAATGAGATGTCATAGGTGTGAGCTTCTATTTCCCATCATTCCCTAGTGCGCTGATGCCAACTGGGAGCAGACATGCTAAAGTACGGTTTCGTGGATATAAAGTACAATTTGCAGCGAGGGGGTATTTAGGGTGAACATCTAGCATTTTCCCAGAAGGCCTTTCGCTGGGCCTCTGAGAATGTTGTCACTGCAGAATTAACACTGACCTCACATACCGACAGAGCTACTGTCAATCATTAGAAATGATTAGAATAGATTCTCTCTCTCAAACACGCACCTCGAGGGGAAATGAGGAATGTCACTTTGTAGCACAGAATCTCTCTTGCCAATTTTGACACAGTGCATCTTCTAAACATCTAAATCCACAACACCCATCACGGGCGTCAGCTCTCCTGGGTTTAGCACCCCTAATGAGAAAACCAATTTGTCAGGTTTTTAACACGTTTGAGAGGCTAATTGGTTCGCAGAAAGGAATCACACTGTTTTATTCTCTCTGATCATCTCCAAATGGGCTGGTGTATACACTATTAAATTAAATTAACAGGGATCTGATAAGCAGACGTGTCCTTGGACTACAACGCATCTGTTTGCAGCATCGGAGCTTGCCACAGAATCTGCTGGAGATTAGAGCAGCCTCGTAAGCACAGTTGCTATAATCCGTACAGCTTTCTCGGTCTTCAAAAACCAGGCCTTAACAATTGAGAAACTGGGAAAGTAAGCAAAAATGCAAATTCAGAGACAAATGATTAGAAGACAAACACGGAACGGGTGACACTGCCTAATAATTTTGGCTACGAGTGCATTGAAATTACACACATGGCTTGAGCTACTCATACATTCAGCGCATATAAAAATGGAAATTAGCAAATCCAATTTTACAGATAAGTTCACCGATTGGATTTTTACCTACACCATTTTCAGTCACTGGTGGATTTGGCAAAAACAAACAGTCTGCATGTTCTAACAATAAGTAAATCCTTATTTTTAGCACTTCATAACACAGACTCAAGCCACATTTAATTCATGACCATAACAGGGATGTGGGTTCTATATTAAAATAGACTGTAAATGATCTTAAGGAAACTTTGAATAGTTAGAACAGGCGCATTTGTTAGGGGTGTTCACATAGGACGTGATCCTGTGTTTAGAAATAGATGAACAGAGCACAGCGGAATGGAGCTATTTTAAACTCGACAATCTTAACGGAGCAAGATATTACAAAAAAACGCACACAAAATGTGATTTTAAAGACATTTGCAACTTATTTGAGACGGTTTTACCTCACAAACTACAATTAGTGTTTTATCAGTGTGTGTAATCCACACCTGCATTTGTCTGTTTAGCAGTAGGGCACTAGCGTCATAGCTTACAGAGAGCGATTTGTTCCACACTCCTCGAAACATAATCAATTTTAACTGTCATCTCAGAAAGATTCATCAGCCCTCCTGTGCCTTCTGCTCCCACTGAGCGAACCGCTTGACTTCTAAAGTTACTGATCATTTGCTGAGCTGTAAATGTACAGAACCGGATAAAAACTGATTTTGACAGTGGGCAATGATTTAAAGCTCTAAATCTGAAATTTACGCTATATGGCAAACTCAAAAAGATATGCATTTGTAGATAAGCATTTAGATATTCTATTACAATTGACATATTCTATGTTATTTACACACATTTTATTCATAAAATTAGGTGTGCACTAATATTAAAATGATACCCAATAACCAATTAATGACATTAAATATAGATATAAAAAAAACACAAATGACTAACAATATATATATATATAAAAAAAAAAAACACACACACTATATTACTTATTATATTTTTAAAAAGTCTGCATAACAGCAGAAAAGGCTGTACGTGAAGCCACGGGTAAGTGAAAAGACGAGTGAGACTGGAGCGGAAGAACTGTGGGAAGCGATCCTCATGTAAAAGTGTGACTCGATTCTTATCTTTTTTCTTCCATTACGTTCCAGCCTTAATCCCCTCACTTGCTACTACCTTCATTACCAGCCCACCTTCCAACTCAAATCTCTCTCTCGATGTCTCAACCTTCCTCTGTCTCTCGGTGGGAGTTGAAAAGTTCACAGGGCCTTTGAGCCGAATCTCTCAATCACCCCCTTCTAACCCTGGCCTCTGAGGCTGTGTGCACGCGCATACCCGCTGTTCATGCACTCTCTCAGAGTCTGACGATCATTCAAATGCTGTGTGTGGAACTGATTCCTTGAGCAAGGCTGAAAATTTCAATTTGGTCTCTGAGAGCGGGAACCGTTCGGCTGTGGCAACTCTTCAGGGCCCGAGCCAGGATTACAGATTCATGCGGTAATGTGCTAGCTGCCTCTCAAGGTAGGTAAAAATCAATATCGCAGATGTTTATAAAACAGAGAGACTCTCTCTGAGAGCTGTGAGATGCTACTGCCCCCCTTTTCTCTGCCCTAACCAATCAAATCCTTTCCACAATGACAAAATGAAGAGAGCCGAGGGGAAACAGACTGTGACCTCGTCTGTTTTATGATGTATTTAATAAGACAATTTCATGCTTCTAAATGAGCCAAAGATATCCTTCATTAAGACTGCACGGGCTGAGATGGACGGTTTGTCATTTAATCCAGTTTAGCATGGCATGATAAAGGGCATTAGAGTCAATCTGCCACACACAAAACCAGCATGTTTAAGAGGAGCTTTATCTGTACAGCAAAACTTAAATAGATATATCAGCCAAGATGAAAATTCTGTCACCATTTACCCACTTTATTATTGTAAGTCACGGTCACAGCACCACAAACTTGCAGCAGGCTGTAGCCACGTTTCAATTACAAATTTGCACAAAGATTTGTAATATTTTATAAATGCTGATATAAGAGTATTGCGGAATTATGCCATTTCCACTAACCAATGTTTTGCAACTAAAACGTAACATAAATAAGTAATATAGTATATTTTATTTCATTTCATTGTCAGTCATTTAAGTTTTTTTTAATGTCTATATTTA
The DNA here is from genome assembly GCA_032275025.1 of Enteromius treurensis. Taxonomy (NCBI): domain Eukaryota; kingdom Metazoa; phylum Chordata; class Actinopteri; order Cypriniformes; family Cyprinidae; genus Enteromius; species Enteromius treurensis. Next base: position 10,235,134 of record JAUCMU010000033.1, on the reverse strand, counting down.
AAAAGTAACCTTTTGCCTCTGCCAATAAGTAATGACAATAGATTGTATTTTGGAATGCCTGAAAAACCACCTCATGCAAACGTATAAACTTTTTTGCAATATTTGGACATTTTTGCAAAATTTACACTTTTACATTAAACGCATTTTACAATTCAGTTTTAATTTGTGCAATTTAAAGGATAATGGAAACGTGGCTAGTGGGTTCAAACTTGTCAAGACGTAGCTAAAACTTCTTATTTTACAAACAAAGAAATTATGAAGTTTTCACTTTTGGATAGACAATCCCTTTAAGTAAATTAAAAGATTAGATGTACAGTTACATTTACACTACAAAAGCAATCTGTTCTGTGAATTTTTTTCTGTTTTGACCAAGAGCGTTGTGTAACTCTGAATGAAACGCATAAGTAGAGAAAACACATGCCTCCTGAGATCCTGAGCATAGTTTGTGTGTGTGTATGGCTAAGGAGTATATACATGGTGAGGATGACTTTGATCTCAGGGGTGCATAAGGTCGAAGCGAAAATTTGGAGAGAGCATGTAGCCATTTACTCATCTCCCACCCACACACACTGTACAGAATGAGTCACACACACTCAGCCGCCCGTGTATGTTTGTTTTCTTTGACGAGCTTGTGTGTGTGTACTCGTGTATGTGTGTGGAGGATTGAAGGCCTCCCTGTTCAAATGGAACAAAAGAAAAAAATCCCTAAACAAGAGGCAAAATGTGGGGTTTCTGGCCTAGGGAGTGTGTTGGGGGAAAAAAAAACTGCACAAAGAAACAGGAGAAAGTGAGCGCCTGAGAGCAGTCAGAGAACGCCAAGGACTCCGTGTCCTGCTCTGAAATGAAGCAAGAGGCACATGGCTGGGCGGAACGGCTGCTTCTGGCCAGGTTTCAGCGGGTTGAAGCCTTTCCACTATGTTGCCTGATAGGGAACAGGCTCTTGCAGCTGTCCAGCCATTCTGTTCACTGCAGGCAAAACAGCCTAGAGCCAGAGACCCTGACTTCAGCGCCCCCACCCCCTGCGGCAACCGACGGAGGAGCGGAGAATAGAAAGGTGGAATGGGGCGGAAATATGTGGGAAGCAGGTTGCAGAGCGCCATGTGTTCTCTGTTGGGAGCCTCAGAAAAAAAAATCAAATTTTAGCAGAAGACTGAAGCCACGGGTCAGGGGTGGGATTAAAATCCGGCCCGTATGCACAAGAGCATCACACACCTAGGACAAGAAGCAGCATAAAGCATTTTGCTGAATCCAATACTGTTGCCTTACGAAGCACAAGCCTCGGGCAGGTCTGCAGAGAAGATCTCAGAGGTCAAAACACTTGCAGCAAATCACTTTCCACTAGCACACATACGTTCGGTAAGTATAAACATGTGTTTGCAACTTACTGCAGGCACCAGTAGCTTCTTGACCTCTTCGACCGCTCTTCTCATTTTGATCTCAGCACGTGTCTGTGTGTCCTCTACTGTGATCAGCACGTGCAGGTCTTCATTTAGGTGCTCCCAGTTTGGCTTCCCTCTGTTCTGCTCCTCCTGAGAAATGGAGACAACAAAAGAGAGAGAGGAGAGAGAGAAAGAGAGAGAATGTTAGCAGTGGTGACAGGATTTATTACAGGACATCAAACTTTGAGTCTGTGTGAGAGAGTGTGACATTTTCTTGCCATAGACGACAGCCGGCACTCTGATGCAGTTTCACAGTGAGTTAAAGACAGCGGCTCTTCAAACAGAAACTATTACCCCAAAGCACATTAACATGCGTCAAGAGTAGAATATTTACCACCACTTTTATAAATAGTCTGTGAGCTTCTGTATGCAGGAAGATTACTGTAAGAAATTCTGGTAATTAGTAGTTTTGCCACTAATTTTAGGCAAGGGCACCCACTAAACAATGGATTGTTATGAACTAGAAAAAAAACTTAAAATAAAAACCTCTACATAACAGCCAGCTGTAGACTTCCTTTGTTCAGTATAAGTTCGATGAAGTCTAACACACTGATCCAAGTGAAGGCCAAAAATATCGTTAAGCACAATTCTCCCAGCGATCATTTTAAACGGCCTGCAGTTGGTGTGCATGACCGTTTGATTGGCTTGGGTTAACAGCGGCCTCAAAAGAAAGCCATAATGCTACAGAGTAGAGCCATCTGAACAGTCAGAGGTGCTAAACTGAATAAAGAAAACGCTTTACACTCCTGAAGGTGGGTCTTTTTCCAATCCAACAATTACCCACCATCCAAGCTTTCAACACCTCTCAAGAGCTCAGTTCTTCTAGCTTGGAGTAGAAGCATTTTGAACATTATATATTGTATATATACAATACAATACAGTATATATTATATTGTAGCATTACAAACCTGATGGATGAAATCCATATCATATATATTTACCAGCCACTCATTGTGCCAAAAAATGCATTCAAAATGTTTAATAGAGACTGAAGTGAGGTGTGGAAAATTAAAAACCTATATAAGAAACATATAAAAGACTCACTTGAAGCTGCTCAAAAAGATCTGTCCTCTTCAAATTATTTTGAGGACGCTCTTTTGTACTTTTCTTTCTACAGTAATGGCAATAGAGCGAATGTATCACCACTATACATCCTTCAAGTACTGGACTGAGCAATTAATGCTAAAAGCTTTTATTTATTTATTTTTTATAAATATAGACATCCACTTTCAATCCCACACCCTTTATGCCTGCAACCATCAGTAATACAAGGACAGGATTCCAAGGTAAAGTAGTTTAAAGACCACTTGACCGGCCCTAACAGCCTCTTGTTCACATTGATTACAAGTATAATGTCGGCATCTGTCCCTCCCCCCATGTTTCCCATGATGCTTTCAGATCATTGCTCAGTCAGACACCTCAATTAGCATGCCTGCTTCACAAACGAGCACAGAGTGGTGGATCTCAGCAGGGAGGAGAAGAGTCCACCTGACATGCTTACTAATACACCGAATGAGACCCAGTCGAGTGCCTATGACACCGCTTTCCGCGGCACGGCCATGGATACTGTTACTATAGCAATGGATCACACACAAGCAAACAATACATGGGCTGTTTGAACATTTTCACGACACTAAGATGTAATTCTGCCCCCTATTATGCTGTAGTGATGCTAGCTGATTTACCACATGTGTGCAGTACACGGAAATTCGGATTTAAACCTGCCAAACGCACCAATCAAATATCGTAAATAATGATCCTGACCAATCATGGCCTGTAACTTTACAAAGCTCTCGTAAAAAAAGCAAAAGCTACCGCATTGTTTTTAAGGTGAGCACATGCTGTGGCATCCATGTATGGAGCGAGACCTTCAGCTCAGCGCAAAGGCATGGACCGTAAACACCTACCCGCCCCTGCCCATCAAGAGGCAAGGTCATTCTATGTCCTCTGAGGGTGGGGGGCGGGCAGAAAGAACAACCCGAAAGCCTCTGAAGAGGGCAAAGATTCTGTTTACCGACATATGAAACCACCGGCGAGGCGACACACATGTGATGGGAGATGCATGTGATGACGGACCCATAAAAGTACAAGAACGAATACAAAAACAGCTCGTCAGCAAAAGTGAGAGGGTTTGTGGAACTTTGGCATGTGTATATGAACCAAACTGTCAATCTTAACTGTACTGCACCAAAAGCAACAGAGCAAAATAAACCACTCAAAGGCACTGCTTCGATTCCACTGGCAGACGTCCTGGCTGGAAATAATCCCACCACCCTATAAATACTGTCCATATCAACCAGAGCAGACTGAACTCAAGCTACAGTCTTGAACAGCTGTCCCGTGTGGAGTAGTTTACATGCACCTGTTCAACAGGAGTGGAAAATTGAGTGGGGGGAGGGAACTTAAACTACCAACATTGGCAAAAAAAAAAAAAACCCATCAGAATGATATTATACAGTTGCTGGAAATGTTAGTTATCATTAAAGTTTCACTACAGTTGACCATCTTTTTTTGCCCATTTAAATTTAAAGCATGAATGTCAATGTTTAAAAGGAACAGAACTAGATTTTATAAGTGTGACTTTTCTCTGGCGACGTCCGCCAGATTTCTCCAATCATTTGGTCCTCGTAATTCCTTCCTCTATCCCAGGGCTTCTCAATCCTGGTCCTGGAGGTCCACTGTCCTGCAAAGTTTTGCTCCAACCTTGATTAATCTCACCTGCCT
>JAUCMU010000033.1:10213599-10230871 GCA_032275025.1 Enteromius treurensis | reverse complement strand
GTCCTGGAGGTCCACTGTCCTGCAAAGTTTTGCTCCAACCTTGATTAATCTCACCTGCCTGTAGCTTACTAGTAATCATGAACATCTTAATTAGCTTATTCTGGTGTGTTTGATTAGGGTTGGAACTAAAATTTGCAGGGCAGCGGACCTCTAGGACCAGGATTGAGAAGCCCTGCTCTATCCAATCAAACATCCAAGAGCTAGGATCAGGTCCTCGCCTAATTTTTCCTTTCCCTTGGATTAATGTCACAATAAGATCTGTTGCTTCTGTTACATAGTGACTTTAAGGAACTTGTTTCCTATTATAAATGTGTGCTATGATACAGGTGTAAAGACAAAAAGAAGAAAGGGACCTCAATTTACCCAAGAACAAAGACTTGAAAATAAAAAGAGAGGAGGGACAGACTGATAAAAAAAGCTTCAGAAAGCCTACTGTGTGGCTCTGGAGAGGTTCTGTGATGCTCCGGTGAGGGTGGCCGTCTGTTACATTTGATCTGTGCTGTGGTTTCTGAGAGCCCTCAATTTGAACAGTGTTTGATCAGAGGACGAGGCTACACAGTGGGACAGGTTATTATCCAGAGTTTGTCTGTCCTGTCCTCTCCCATTACATCGGCTTGAGCTCTGCTTCAATACAGACACACACACATACACACACAACAAGCGTGAAAACGTAGTCTCTCTTGAGGCGATCCGAACTGGTGTATTACACTGCTCTTGAGAGGGTAAATGGGGTAAACCACCTTTGGGGAGCAGTTAAATAAAATGTCTGTCTGATTTAGGGCTAACAAAGCATTTTTCTCCTGAGACTTCAGGTGATCCATGCCTTTACTTTTCAGAGTAAACATTAAACACACCACTAACAAACAACTTGTGTCTCATCCCCACAAATGACCTATAACCAAACACTCTGATGAGAAAGCCTCCCACCCTACTACTACTCTGAATGAAAGTCACTCCTTTTTCTGTCCTCTATTTTTCTTCAACTCCATCGCTCCCTCAGTCCCCAGAGGCAGCAGCAAACTAAATTATTGAGAGCACAAAAACGGCTTGGCTAATGGACGCTAAATAAACAACCCCCTCAGCCCAGACCTGACTACGCTCATGACTTTACAGTCTCTTCTGATAAAACCACACACACACACAACTGTTTTGGTGTGCGTATCTCACTATAGACCCTTTTCACAAGACTGTGATGAGGAGTTAAAAGGTTATTAGCATCACACGTTTTTCATATCTGTATTTAAAAAAAAAAAAAAAGGACACATCAATATTCTTTATATTATGTTACTTTTGCATCAAATCACAAAAATATCTTATTAACTCTAATGCGAGGGTGTTTCTAATGCAGCTACGGGAATGACTGTAAATTGAAATCGCTTTTCTCTAATTATTTCTCCTTTTATTGAAAGTCATGAAAACACTATCGTAGTTTTTTTTTACTTTTTGAGCAAATGGGAATGCAAAAAAAGTGATACTCTCCCATTTACTTTATAAGTTAACCTAACTGTGACGACTTCCACTGCTGAGCAACCCGAAAATGTGAAAAAGGTCCATTTGCAGTCTCACGTTCAGTACTGAAACACAGACATGAACCCCTTTCACACTGCATGTTGGGTCTCAGAGATTTGCAGGAAAATTGCCTTTTTGTGTGAACGCAAACATGTCCTGGGATTGATTCCAGGATCGATCCTGAGTTGAAGACCTTGTAACATAGATGGGCTCAGTCCTGGAACAAGCTGTGTGAACAAAAGCCAAAGCCAATGCCATAGGGGATGTGCCGTAGTGATTACGCACGTTATCGTCCGTCTCTTTAGCGGGTTTTTTCAATAATACAGCCCTGCAGTGCCAAAGGGACTGTTTTTTAAACTCAGAGCGGTGTTTGCCTATATATATATATATTAAAAAAAAAGAAATAAATGTGTGCGCAAACTAGACTGAAACAGAGACCACAGAGCTCCTCAGTATCCATGCTGAATCTAAGAGTAAAATAACAGATAATAAGTAAGCTAGTCTTCTCGGCTCGTACATTACCCATCACATGACGGCACCTTTACGGGGTGTGTGAACACAGGGAAACACTGGCAGTGAGAAGGAAGCACATCTAATGTTCTGGGAACAATTGCTGAAACACATCTGTTTATTTTCCAGAGTCTCTATGTGTTAAAGAGGATATGAAAACATACACAAGAAACTGGACAAAAAAAATGGTGATGTTTGTTGCCTTCCATGAAGGGGTATTTCTCCTCACAATTCAGTGAACAACAAAACAACCGCCACCAAACAATCTGTTCTACCTCTCCGGCCTCTAATAGAGCATAAGGTAGCTCACATTAAGATCATTCCATTATAAAAGTATGGTAAATTCTCATTTCATTCCCTCTTTAAACTGTTTTTTTTTTTTAACTATAGCATGAACTAGGAGCAAGAAAACACAGAGCTCAATGTTAGATCGCAGACAGAAACATCAGTGGAACGTAACATGCTCTCTAATGTAATAACGGACAGTTATGTCCGCTTTTGCATCCACTAAAAATCATTGGAAAGACGAGAAAGTCGCAGGTACCACCAGCCAAGATTAAGCAACATTACAGCGGAAAGGGAGTATGACAGAATCAGTTAGGAGACTGTTCTGAGAAACTTAGTTAGGAAGCAAGAGAGCTCATTCTCTGTGTTGGGGAGTATTCTAGCAAGCTTTAGGTTAGTCATTCAGACAGGAGTGTGTGTTTTACATTCAGAAGGGCAACAGAATACATAACCACTACAGAAATGCTATATAAATAAAGAGAGAGAACTTCTTTCTAGGATTAATCAATTTCTGCATCAAGCCCTTGAGTTCACACATATGGTTTCTCCAGAGGGGAGCACAGCTGGGGCCCAGGTGTGTGTGTTTGTGTGTGTGAGTGTAATGCTAATGCACAGTAATGGGGATTTCCTGATAAAACTGTTCCACTGGGACGCTGACAGAGATACGAAGAGAAAGACAAAGACTACACTGGCCAAATAATGCTGATTCCCGGCAAAAAGGTCTCTGTGGATTGTTCAACACTTTAGAATTAAATCAGCACAGTTGCTTACTACAGCATCAGCCATTTCTTCTGATTTTTCAGCATGTAGTGCTGAGCAGTTACATGTACAAATGTCATTTCGCGCCGACCCTCGACAAAGTCTCTGCCAGAGCTGACGGGGCAGTACTGTTATGTCTCTGTGCGGTATAACTCCCACCTGAAGCCATAATTTCCCATCATTCAGGGTTTAGCTCTTCCTCTGCTGATCACACAGTGGGTCCCTTCTGAGGCTGTAAAGAATGAACTGGGTCCTACTTTCTAGTATCTCTACCATGTGCCTTTGTTCTCTCTGACACCCACACCACCACAGCCAATCCTTAAATAGAACTGGGCCTCAGCCGGAGCCGAGCGAGCTAACCGTGAGTGTGCAGGAGATAGGAAAAGAAAGTCATTGGAGAGAACAAATGAGTGAACTGGCTCATTAGGGACAAACTGGATCCAAACGGCAAACGTCAGCAGAACACTGTCTGTGAAGGAGGAAGAGGGGTTGAGAAAGCTCCAAATTGTGACTAAGTGGTCACATTTGTCCAAGTTGGTTCGACATGTCCTGCTGCTGCAAAAAATTGTCACAAGTTGTGCTGGTGCCCCACTTTTTTTTTTTTTTTTTTTTTTTTGTTATTATTATTATTATTATTATTATCTGCTGCCATTTTAACACAAAATCTAATCTCAAACTGAACCACACATCATGGACAAATCATTTGCCTGTATAAACAGTGCCGGTCAGGACAACATGTCACGAATTTAACAAGTGACGGCCCTGCTATTATTTTTGTTAATATCAGTAAATACACAGTATATATACACGTTTCATTGCATGTCTCACCTTCTTTCTGTCTCTCATGGAGCTCCTCCCTCTAACCATGATCTTGCAGCCAGTCTCTGCCTCCAGTTGCTTTGCTGTGAGTCCACGAGGGCCAAGAATTCTCCCAACAAAATTATACTGGAAAAAGGTAAAGAGAGAGGGAGATTAGAAAGTATTCAGAAACCCAGAACATCTTTTAATCGCAAACAGGAATTTTTGTATACATAAAGTCATTAAGAAGTTACTTCATCCAATAATAAATGTGTCCTCATTTAAATCACCTTCCTGTTGTTCCAAAACTGTAACACTTTTAATTCAAACATTGAAAAGGAGCCGATTAGTTTAATTGGAACTTGTATATAATAAAGGTAAATTATGACAAACAGTTATTCTGCATAGAATCATTTTTTAAAAGAGGAGAACCGGGAAAATTCTCCCACAGAATGCTCAAGGGGGGGATCAAGAAGACCATAATTAAATTAGCTGCACTGTAAGACCTTCAGAATCCTCTGCCTGATATTGTGAGCATGGTGTGTAATTGTTTATTTCAAGCAACAAACACAAAAAACCTCTCTCCCACACTAATAATTCAGTTAGATCCAGAGTAGCTTCTGACAAGCAAGCGTTCAAATTAAATTTGAAAAAAATAAAATCAACGCCTGACATAAATACCTCAACTGACCAGGCGGCTAATCATTCTTCCTCCTCTGGCAGCCGTTTATGAGTTACGGCTACAATAAATCAGGAAGTGGGATAGAAAAAACGAGAGCTCCAAAACATTGTCAAGCTCATGTTTGCCAAACAGAATGTTAAGCAGCGCTGCAAAGCCTCTTTCTTGCTTTTCCTCCTTCCTGCTCTTCATTTTTTATGTCCTTCATAATTCTTTCTTTCTGTTATTGTGCTCCGAGGCAGGGAAATGGAAAAAGCCGGCTGTATGTAATGTAAATAAGAAATGAAACAACGGGGGGAAAATTAAAGAAGGGGAGGGGTCTTATCGTGGCCCTTGTCCCTGGCGCTGTGCTCCGGGGCTTTGTCTGAGAGCACGCTTTATTTACCTCCGTAATCCTCCCAGCTTTACAGCGCCTCTCCGACAGCACTGCACCAAATAAAAATAATAAAATAAAATCCACTCTTTTTCACTCTCTATCTCGTATCAGTTCACTTCTGACTCAGGGTAAAAACAGAGGGAGTCAGTCTTCTTGTAAGTGCTTAATCCTGTCCTGTATGAATGGAGGCCACATACACACTGCAGCTTAATACGGTTGTCGCTCCTCTTCCGAGTGCTTAATCCAGTTCTGCACGCACAGAGTTTGGTTATTTATGAGTGTTAAAACCACATTCTATCACTCACAAAAAGCTCAAGTACTGACTGCCAAATAAATATACACTTGCAATATAAATATGAAATGTATTCTCAGAACTGAAATAACTTTTACACATCCAACATTTTTGATGTACATCAAGCACTTAGATTAAAAATGGTAAAAGTAGCAAAACTTTGATAACATGAATCCAATAAATAAAAAACTGCACGTTTTGTTAACATACAGTTAAACAGTTTATGAACAAATACATTTAAGTTTTTTAAAGAAAAAAAAGTATTTTGCGCTCACCTATACCATGTATTTAACCAAATATTACAAATAATATCATTATACATTTTTGGTAACACTTTATTTTACATTTATACCCATTAGTTACTTAATAGCATGCATATTACTAGAATATTAGCAAGGGATGTGACACTTATCCCACAAGACAAGACACTGGGTCCACGAGAACGAGACAAGAGAATATTTTTTGACTTTTTTTAAAAATATATCCTTAAATGATCAAATAAATTAGGAAAAAAATACGTTTATTCAACAAAAACATTCCAAAAAATGTAGGTGCATTTTGTAATAAACTTTTTGAAGTTAAACTGTTTTAATGAATTATGTGTGAATAACATCAGAAATAATATTTTATTTAATTTTATACAAATATTTTGCCACAAAGTAATTACAGAAAAAGTCTAAACAATATAAATAAAAACAAATAACAAAAATATCCCTTTAAAAGCAGGGTAAGGGATTTTTCAAAAAGCTTCAGAAAACACTGTCTGGCCGAATACCAAAACAAACTTGTCTACAGCAAACGACATGCCAGCTTAAAGGCCAAAGTATACTTTGGCTGTCTGCATTACTTCATTTTCATCATCAGGAGGGTCTTGCGGACACCCGCGCTCCCTGTCCTTGTGCAGGCAATTTTTCAAGTCCTTGTACAACAGTGAATGTGCGAGAACAATGCTAAAAGAGTGCAACTCGAGTAAGTAGCGTTGCGTTTGTGTCGAGCTCGTCCGTCCGCACTAATCTGCGACACGGAAAGTGAAGCATAGCTAAACGTACAGTCACAGAAAATCTGTTAAGAATTGACAAATGGGCCTAGCCCCTAAATAATACACTAAATTTCTTTATAAAGTAGACCATGGGATTAAATAAGTAAAAAAAAAAAAAAAAAAAACTCCTCTTGCTCATGTACTCTTATTCAAAGCCTTATGCTACCAACAACCAACACTTCATACAGGATTCAATAGCCTTAAAATAATTGGCAGCACTCCAAAGACTTTACAGTGGGCAATAAGTCCATCAAAAAGGAACTCAAAAGACTGACTCCCGATTATTCAAGTAACAGGCAGCATGACCTGCCTGGATAAACAGGAGAACAATGCTGTTTCTCTCAAACGGCTTATTGTTTCAACACAGATGATGCAGCGTAATCCGACAGCTCTGACTGTGTAGGTGGATCAGAACCGCTGGAGTTCTGCACACACATTCCAAACGCTCTCATGAGACGCTGAGCAGGATACACGTGTAAAACTGTGCGCTGAAGCAGCAGTGCCGCACGTCACATCATGTGTCACAATCATCACAAGACAGCCAGAAGTGACAATGCCTTAGGTGAACATGTGCGCTGACTGTCCCTGTCACGTACAGGGACACTGCTAACGTACACTGTTAACAAATCAGACGGTGATAAAACCGCAGCAAAGATACATATGCAACAACATAACGTGTCAAGATGATCAGTTAGCATCAGAACTACCATCACTCCTTTTTCCCAACAGTAGCGCACCTGCACGATCTCGCCCTCCATGCAGATGAGAGTGGATTCTCCTCTGTGCGCATGTGTGTGTTGATGTTGATTGGACATGGCAGAGAGCAGCGGCCTGATGCAGTGGGGGAAATTGCTCACTTTGAATACTGGAACCAGACAGTAATTACAGCCTGGAGGAGATGCCACCATTTTACTTCCTGTAAAGGGAGGCACGAAGGGAATGATACAGGAGAGAGAAATACTAGGGTTTTAAGACGAAAACATGAGAATGTTTTGACTATATGGTGGCACTTGTGTTTGCAAGAGAGTCTGAGAGGGGCAGAGATCAACCGCAAAAAGCCTGAAAAATTCCACCCTGCCGCCACAAACATATGCCACTAAAAACAGGGCCATGTGTGTGAGGAACACAACAGCTCATTTAGTCATTTTACCAACAAGGAAAACCTAATAAAATCCAGACACACCAGACAGACAGAAAAACAACCACTTGCCGCTGCAGTCATTTACATAAGCTAAACGAAACTCACAGAACCTATTCACACATGTGATCCTAGATCACAAAACCAGTCATAAGGGTCAGATTTTTATATCATCTGAAAGATGAATAGATCGGTTTTCATTGATGTATGGTTTGGAGTAGGACAATATTTGGCAGAGATACTGTTTGAATATCTGAAATCTGAGGGTGCAAAAAATATATATATATTTAAATAAATAAAAAAATCAGCTTTAAAATTTTCCAAATAAAAAGTCTATAAGTTTTTATTTATTTACAGCAAAATGTTTGCAAAGTTCCTTCGTGCAAGATGATCTTTTTTTAACATCCTAATGACTCTTGGCATAAAAGAAAATAAACAATTTTGACTGTTGGGTACTGGTACAAATATACCCATATTTAAGACTGGTTTTGTAGTTCAGGGTCACATATAAACACTAAATTCAATGTTTTGTTTGTTTGTTTGTTTTTTCTTTCAGACAGAAGCAGGGAAGAAACCTAATAAAATAGCACTGCAACCCACAAACAATATGCACAGGAAGTTGACTAGTTCTAGTGTAGACAGCTTTGTTGAGCATAATGGGAGCGTTGTACTTTTGTTGTGTCATTCTAGTCAGACTGTTGTTGTTTTCAAAACTTTTTGTAGGGAGGAAACTACAACAGTCCTGCCAAGATTCTAAAAAGACACTGATTTGCAAAATACAACACACACACACACACAAAAAATTCATTTAATCAGATTCATTCAAATAGGTTATGTTTGATTTGACAAACCGGGGTTCTAATAGTGGGTAAAGAGAGAATCAATGTCCTTCAGCTGCTATTTCGTTACGTCACTGTGAACCTTGGGTACCATGCCCACATAACTGAAAAATCTATATGCTGTGCACGAGAGTGTGTGTGCGAGGGTGTCAGTGTTAAGCTGTAGGGATGTATAACAGAACAGCCTAAATGTGAGAGCAAGTGGAGAGTTGAGCAGTTCAGGGACGTAGCTGAGGGACCTGACAGAGACAAACGAGCAGCGACGCTAACGCAACATTATACCTCCTACCCACACGCTCCCTCCTCTTCTACCTCACTCTCCTCCATCACAATCACTCCACCCTGCTCGTAAGGTCATGACCCTTTATAACGGAAAATTTTACTCTTACTGGTAATGGCATCACCAAGAACATCTGTGCTGAAAAAAAGATGACCAGCAGAAAGAGAGGGAAATATTTTCAATATATATACTGTATGTGTGTATTTATATATCCAGAAATATACACAGTTCACACACATTATGTAAGCAAACTAATTCATTTGACAACACTAAGAACAACTGTGATCAGTTTGCTTGGTTTAGCCATAGGCTGTGTCTGTCTGGGGTCTGTGTTTCTAAAAAAAGACGTGACTTTTGATAGGGTGCATTCAGGCACTCTTTTAGCTTCTCCATGACCAATGAAAATGCAGGCAGTCAGCATTCACACCAATCAGTCTGCACCCGTCAGCGTTTATTCAAATCAACCTGTAGGGTGCCGACAGCGAAGAAATTAACACGCAAGGTCAAAAAGTCAAAGAACACACAGCACATAAGCTTTTATGTATAGTTCCATGCTGACAACTCAAACATTGATCTTAAAAGTTCAGAAAAGCCCAACATCTCTACTATAAAAGTATTGAACATACTGAGCTGATTCTCTCTCCACACACACACACAGAGAAACTAAAGCAACGCTTTTTCACTCTGTTTTCAAAATGCATGTTTTAGCTCCTATTGTGAACAATCTATTAATGCATGTTTCTTAAATTGATTTCAATTAATTAATTTCTAATAAAAATGTCTTCACTTCACTAGATTTAGTGACCGGCGTCTCTTTGGTTGCACCAACTATTCCAACTATTTGATGGCAAAGACCCGGCCTTTTTTCTTAGATCTCTTGAACGATTTGAAATTCTATTTAATTCTGTGTCATCTTGGGTATCCTTCAGTTCTAAAGCATATTTAGCTTCATAAGTTATGAAAGCAACAGTCTCTTAGTGAATGCTGTAAATTATACAGGTACCTTCTAACTTGGTATTAAAATAAAAAATATTCATACACAAATTGAACAAGAGGGACCAAACTATGCAACTGAGCAAGTAAATTTAGCAGAACTTGAAAAACATTTATATTTGTTTGCAGTCTGTTATTAGCTGCGGGCAGATGAAAAAAAAAAGAGGAAAGTACAATACTACATTAACCCCTAAACTAGTCGAGGTTCCATTCACGTCTGGACAGCACCAAGAAAACAGGGAGAGGGCTCATGCAGAAAAGGAGGGAGAGTGCTGAAAACAGCTAATCCAGCGAGTTGGAAAAGAAAATCGGAGGTAATGCATCCAACTGCGGCCTCCCAGTGGAGTGATACAAGACACGCTCTTCACACACACACACTGAAATAACAATCTGCTCACTACAGTGCAAGCACATCTGTCACCAGAGTTAAAAAAAAAAAAAAACATCAGAAAACAGTATCTCTCTCCACATCACTTCTGTATTCTGCCCCGTCCTCCATTTTTCAGTTGGTTCTGTAAACAGGTGTCAGCACACAGCATCACCTCTGCCTCACCTCCCTCTTCCTCTGCAGCTTTACACATCCTCTCAATTCAGTACTTCATTTCTTACCTTAGTCATCCCTGTACACCTCCTCGCTCTCTCTCTGCCCCATATTTGCATTTTGTCTCGCTCTCTGCATCGCTTTTAGTTCAATGCTCCAGAGGGAAGGAAGAAAACATTACAATCCATGATCATTCTTGCTGCTGTCTCTGCAGCGTCTGCTTGGATTTCTGTATTATTTCATCATAAAAAATAAAATCTCAAAAGTCTCAGCATATCATTCAATTAATCTATATGCCATATATCTAGAGAGAAAGCAAGATAGAGAAACTGAGTGTGGGAGAGTGAGCGAGAGAGAGGGAGAAGAAGAGATAACCTATCGGATGCCCTTGCTAATTACTAATTAACCTGTGTTAAGCAAGCGTGTGGTGGGGCAGAGCTGACAGTTTCATCTCCATCGGGTTGGCAATGGATTCTGGTTTTTGTTTAGAACTGTTTTTTATTATAATTTTTTATTAAAAAAAGGTCAAAACCAGTAGATTATTCACTATTAACAATTCAATGATGTCTCAGTTCTTCTATTGATGCAAGGGAACAGCCTATTAAAACACTAACTATGAGCTCACTAATCCGGTTCTCCGAACGCACTTGTTGTTGATGATTAGTATAGCTGGATTGAGTTGTCTAGGATTAATGCGCATCCGTGCGTTGGTTTAAAAGGTGACATGTATCGATAGCCGAAACACTGATCACAACCCCTTTGATTGGTGGACGAAATGGCAAAAGAGCAAGCTGTTTTGTCAGCTGTGGGGCAGGGCTTGGTGTTTTAGTTACAACTAGGAGATGCACGGAGTTAAAATAATGCATTTTAAAATTGGCATGAAATATCAAATATGTTTGACGTCCTCAGACTGGACGTAAGCATTGGAAAATTCTAGCTTTTACCGGTTAAGCTTAAAACAACTCTAACTACTGATTTGCATCTCCAAAAAAAGGAAAAAAAAAACTGGAATGGAAACTCTTAATTTATTCCAAATTATCTGTAGTCCAATACTGCCAGACATGCTATAACACCAGCACATGGGATTGTTTGATCACATGATCATATTGTTAAAGTGTGATAGATCAGGGGGGTTTCTGTCAAGGCCAACAAACAAATGCACATGCAAATCACACTCAAGACAATTCCAAATGTAGTCATCCAAACGGAAGTCACAAAACAGCATTCCAACAGTCCAAACCCTCTAGCCAGTCCAAATTAGACTTCCATATCCCTCACTTTCCTTCTCTATGTGTGTGTGTAATATTTTGGAGGGCAGAAAATCCAATCTGAAACATTATGACACGAGTCCTTTGAGAGCAAAGTAATTACTCTCTCTAAAGAGAATGAGAGCGAGAGTGAGAGAGAGAGAGTGAGAGGGTGTGTGTATGTGTGTGTTAGTGGCAGCCTGTTATCCCTAATATAAATCATCTTTTTTCATCTAGTTACCTCTCTTTCTCTCTTGTTTAATCCTCTCTAAACACCAGGAGCAAAATCAATCTTTGTAAGCTCCCAGCATTTAGTCCTGACACACAATAACAAAATATAAGCAAACAAAAGCCACATGAGCGCAGTGGTGGTGCGGTAAACAGGTGGTTTAACAGATGACTAGTGTTACTAAAAGCTACAGTTCCATTTACATTTAATCATTTAACAGACGCTTTTATCCAAAGCGACTTACAAATGGGGAAAAACATAAGCCATTTATCATTCGAGAGCCAGCAATATTAACACTACTGCAATATCAAGAGCAAAAAAGTACAGAAGATAACAGAAGTTTAATTGTGGAAAGGTCCTTTATTTAATTTTTTTTTTTTTAAATTGAATGCTAAAAACACAACAAGCAATTAATATATATAAAATGACATCCCGATAAGGAACAGCATATTCTACAGAGGTGATTGTCATAGTTACTATTAAAAGGAAGCCCCTTTACTTATGGATTGGATGAAATCTGTGGATGAAACCTGCATCACTTCGCTTTGACTGTCAGTCCTGCCCCCTTTCTTTTGGAGCCAAATGTAATTTGTGTCTGAATTAACACGAGCATGCTAAACAGGGCAGAGGCGGCAGCAAGGATGTAATCTCTCTCTCTCTCTCACTCTCTCCCCGAGTCAGCCCAATGCACTGGACACACAGACACGCACAATTTCATATGCATCCCTGAAGATGTTGTTGGATTCTAGTCAACCTGCCAAGACTGTCTGCGGAGGCCCCCCAATTACAGTCTCTGAAATTCATCAGCCAAACACACACACGCACACACAGTGGCTTAGTTTCAAAACCTAGTGAACTGCCTACATAGAAAATGTTTTTGGGCATCACAGTCATGTCGGAAAACACCCATGATGGCCAAATCAGCCATCTTGGTACTAGAAAAACCAACATGTTGGTAGGCTGAATACTAATGATTCTTTCAGTAGCTTGTTTTAGTTTGTATCATTACATCTCTACCATTAGGTTTGAAACGCAGGCTTAGAGGCCTAAATTAAATACCACAGTGCTTTTCCTTGTTAAAAATGTTTTGAATGAGCGGCGGTGCTATAAGTTTTAAACTACACTTCTGAGAGCATCCCGAAAATTTGAAACATCTGCATGCACAAACAGCAATTAAGAACGAACGCCAGGGAAATGAAAAGGCGCACATATACAGAAAAGCGGTGACAAGTGGTCCTTGTGCGCGGGCGGACCTCCTCTGAAGAATTAGTGGCTCGGTGTCATTTGTGAGGCTCGATTGGAATCCTTTGGCTTTAAAAGCCCCAGTAATAACCTGCAAATTAAAACTGGAGGCTTTAGTCTGATCTCCAAGCTGCCAAACCTCAATATTGCCTTAAAAAAAAAAATGCTTTCTATCCACCAGCGGACCACCCTTCGCTCCCATCTTCCATCCGGCCAGGAGGAAAATCATGAAAGAAAACCTTCAATCGTAATCTCAGCATCAGACAGGATCAAGAATGACTCAATTACTAGCTTGTTACTTCGAAGGACTGATGGTAACTGAACATTCACTTCGTTGGCGTCAAGTGAGCCAGAATCCAGAGGTGACCACTTCCTGAACATCAGAGAAAAGATCAGATGTTTCAACTGCACACATATTGCCTGAATAATGCTGTTGTGAGAAGGAAGAATTTAGCTGAAACTGTGCAAACAATATGTGCTGATACATGTGTTTGTGCAGCGGGTGAACAAAATTACAATATGTAACCAGCTAAATGAATCGGAATTATTTATACAACCCTGTGGC
This sequence comes from Enteromius treurensis, assembly GCA_032275025.1. NCBI lineage: Eukaryota > Metazoa > Chordata > Actinopteri > Cypriniformes > Cyprinidae > Enteromius > Enteromius treurensis. The sequence continues at coordinate 10,217,550 of JAUCMU010000033.1, read as the reverse complement.
CACAGACACTAAACCACAGACATACATCTTCATAACAGTGTGCAGCCTGCAACACACACACACACACACAGCAGAAAGCAGTTCGTAGACGACAGGTGATGTAATAGGATTTTGTCCAAGGAGAGAGGGAGCTAAACATCTTGTTGAAACTCACAGGCAGCACCAGAGGAAAGACAAAGATGGAGCAAAAGAGAGGGGGAGGAAAACTGTCACTTCTAGATAGACCTGGTCTGTCAGCCATCTTTTTTTCTCCAGTCAGTCTTTTCCATCTGAAAAGCTCTGGAGAGAAAGACTGTTACTGTATATAGACAGAGGTTTATGAACAGGGCAGCTACTGGAGTGCATTCAGAGATGTTTTGAAGGTCGCGGGTTGACCTTGATGTTTGATCTAAGGTTAGACTCTTTTGATTGGCCGCACAAGTGTTCACAAGCTTACAGATACAAACACTTGTAAACTTACATGTCACGTAGGGCTGGACGATATGGCAAAAATTTATATCACAATATAATCTTAGTCTTTCGAGTCGTTTGGTTTTTTTTTGGCTTAAGGGGCTATCACATGATGAACAAACTACTCAAACCCGAAGACTCGATAGATGACCATATCAATTCTCTTTCCGGCACTGACTGCATTTGATAGGTGTATGGGTCTGTCAAGTCACGTTATGAAAGAATGACTTAAACCCAAACACCCGAAACAGGGGAACTAATGCGCATGCACGACTGAATGAAATCACTCCCCGAGATGACTCCTTCTTTCCGAGTCACATTAAAGATTTGTTTAAAATGAACGAATCGTTCAAGAACGACTCGTCACTATTCCACACCACTGAATAAGTGTTTCCTGTCTTATCAACTATTTCGTTTGCCTTATTACTTATGGAAGCTTGTTCATCCACATCTGTATTGCGTTCAGGGGTTCTCATTTTGTTGTTAAAACCTTCCGCAATGGAGCTTAACCAAACCAACTACTGCTGAGTGTGTACTGACAAAGCGCTGGCAGCGTGTCTGCGATGTACGTCATCACGCAATTCTGTTCCGCTCTTTCTAATGGCTGAGCGCAGAACGTCATTTAGTGCCAAATGCTAATGTATATAATTATTATTTATTCAAATGTATATCCAAATATCTGAAATGTGTTTAAAAATCATATCACCGTTATTGAAAAAAATTCTATCGCGATATATACGGATAGCGAATTATTGTCCAGCCCTAATGTCACGTTCACGGGACAAGCTATTTTTATGAAATGGACACTTTTTATGGATACTCTTCCTTTTCATTCCTATGCCCTCTTTATTCCCATGTTAATTTTATTCTATACATGGACAGTCCTAAAACTTGTGTCACTGCATGTTATGAACAAAACAACATATGGAAAAGTCCAGGAATGGATCTGTTTATTTTAAAAGCAGTGACCGTTTTCCAGTTATTCTCAAAGAAATGACGCGCAATCAGACGTTTAGTCTGGAATGAGGAGCATGACCTTGGTGGATGAGCCTACATGCGGTTCTTCCTGTACGCTTTTACCTTCTCACTCGACACTTTAAACGAGATCTCTCTCCTCCATTAGACTTCACTTTAAAATAACCTTTTACAGTACAAGTGCTAGAATTGTGAATTGAGCTCAAAATGTAAAGCAAGCTGAACTGTAACTAGATCAGTTGTAAAGCTGCAGTGTGTTTAATATAAAACGAGTTTATATTATAAAATAAAATCATTATTTAAATATCAACACCTCTGAATCACCAATCACGCACACTTTATTCTCAATCAAGATGCTGATTGGATGACCGAACCAAATCTCCTGCCTGAAAGAGCAAATCAGAGAGACCGTGACTGAAGAGAATGCTAGCGTTTCCCTGCTCAATTATTCTTCCTTTCCCTGCGTGTTTAGAACATTAGGGTGGAAACGTCTGTGTGTGTGTGTTGTGAAACAGTGACTCATGCTAACCACCAGGGGGAAGAATAATGAGGCGAGACTTGCAGGGAACACAGTGAGAGAGAAACAGATTTGAAGGGGTCAGCTGGGGATTCTATGTACACTGGTGTGTATGAGTGAGTGTCTGTGTGTGTGTGTGTGTGTGTGTGTGTATGCATATGTCCTCCTACTTGCATTTGCTCAAACACACAAACAGGCACTCTATATTTTCCATGGCATGACAGGGCTGTGGTGTTCATTCTATTCCGGCCAGCCATTTTTTCCAGTGGCCGTTCCTGCTATTCTGAGACGGACAGTCATATGAACACATTCTTAAACATCTACATAAAATAAAGAGACAATCTGTTCTCAGTTTTGAATAAATCACAAGAATAAACTTTTTTTTTTTTTTGCAATAAAAATGCATAAATGCAGTCTTGATAAGTGTAAATATTCTACCCCTCTCAAATTTGCCTCATTCCTACCAATACCCCCCTTATCCATAGAACTCGATACACAGCTTTCCAGGTCATACAAAGGTAAATATTTTTCTCAAGTCAAGCAGTAATCATTACAGGACGTGCTTAAAAGTCAAGGCCAATTTAAAAAAGAAACTTTCAGCAAAAAATAAAGATAAGCAGAGCTGAAGCCTCCATCATAATTAACTGTGCTTCAAACGGAGAGAAACCTGGGGTTGTGTGGATGTGTGTGTGGTGGCCCGCTGGGAAAGATGGGATGGCCTTTATCAGGGCCGTCAAAGGGAAAACGCATTTCATGCTCTGTTGACCCCCTTTTTTTCTCTCTTTCCCTCTCCCTTGTCCACCTAGCAGAAGAATTAGGCAGCAAAATTGCTCCCTGTGTGACATGGGGCACCAGTGTGACTGTTTCTGTCTGCGAATATGAGAGAAATGTCAAACATGATCATCTAAACGTCAAGCTACATCATGTGTTCGCTGGTAGAAACGGTTCTCTTCAATGCAGAACACACTCCAAAAAGATCCCATTCTACTACTAGAACATGGCCTGTGGCATTCCGGCACCATTCCTAGTTCCCTGCAGGGGACTGATAAAAACTACTGCTGCTGAACTAGCTTATGACAGAGAGTCCTCATTTACACCCAAACGACATGTTTCCCCCTGCTAGGGAACCAGGAGTAAACCTTCTCACCTCTAGATTTCATCAGACACTATAAATGTCAGTCATCTGTCACTACAGTAGCAGTCAAATCACTGTGCTTGTGTCTAGCTGCAGCACAAGATCCAAAAAAAATAAAAAAAATAAAAATAAAAAAGTTCAAAGTGCTTGTGTGAGACTTACATCTGGATACTCTTTGACCGGTACGAAGAGTTTCTCCTGTAGATGTACAATGGATCCTGCTGGCTCTGGTAACTCCAGGGGGTGTTTGTCCACCAGACCGTTCACTGTGTCGTTATACATGTCTTTCCTCACTCTGGTTATCTCTGCAGGTAGACAAAAAAAAAAAAAAAAAGATCAGAAATGGCTGAGTAAAAAAAGCATGTTAAAAAGGCATGAAGTGCAACATTCATTCATGCAAGCTGCCACATTCCAGTGCATTGCTTCCTAAACTCAGCTGCCAAATATCATGAGAAAAATCAAACAAACATAATTCCAAGTAGGGTTGTAACGGCATGAGATTTTCACGGTATGATAATAGTCTCAGAAAATATCACGGTTTCACGGTATACAGCATTAAACTATCATCATTATTATTATAATCATCAGCTACAATGACCCTTAAATTAATAAAAGGAGATATGGTTTTTGGTTGAAAATGGTTTATTGTAACAAACTTTTTTTTTTTTAATGAAAATAAAAAATGTAATTTAAATAAAGCTTTGCATCTCCAAATTAAACAAAATAAGGAAGAAGCTATATCTCTTTTTATTAGACAAGAATAAATCAAACTGACCTTTAACAGCATATGTATAACAGTCATGTTGGATGGATGTAAACATGGATGTAAAAGGAAGTGTATTTGATGATTATTCTTTTAAATAAGATTATAAAA
>JAUCMU010000033.1:10194254-10204617 GCA_032275025.1 Enteromius treurensis | reverse complement strand
CATAAAAAGTAACTAAGTAACGTAATTAGTTACTTTTTTTAGGAAGTAACGCAATATTGTAATGTATTACTTTTAAATGTAACTTTCCCCAACACTGCACGCAACACAACTCAAACAAGATCCAGATTCGCATTTTGATGGGAAAAGGGAGCATTTTAAGTAGGGATGGGTACCGAAACTCTGTACCGGTGCCAAATTATAAAAGTCTGAAATAATCGATAAGCTCTTACATTAACGGTTTTGCAGACATTTCCTATTTATTATTAAATAATAATTATATTATATTATAATCTTTTCTAATTTGCGATAATATTAAAGACATTTTCCTGCACTTGTTATTAGCAATCTCACGTGCGAAATGCATTTCTGTTTTGCACATGGGTTCAAGTGCAGAGCTCGCACACACAACACAAAAGCTCAAAAAGTTTTACAATCATTTGTTTTGTTTGTGTAATATTTGCTCAAACATTGGTGTTTGTAAGGCTACAGATTATTATTTTACATTTATAAAAAAAAATAGTGTTGTTAATTCTGTTGTCAATTAATTATTACTTATTTATTTTAATTTTTTTTATTAAAAACACAACAAAGAGTACCAATGAGAGTATCGTTTAGAGTACCAGATCGATAAGTGGTATTAATAAAAGTAGTAATACTGTTACAACCTTAACAACACCCATCCCTAGTTTTAAGCCAGGGTCTGAATAGAAACAGAGATGGATCCAAGCATGTCTGCAGTTCTCACCAGCCATGAGGAAACACATCAGCTGCATTAGAAACTTCAACACGTCATCAGATGGGAAGGAGGAGAAGAGGAAAGGAATTTCAGAGATAGAAGATAATTTCAGAGAGAACCAACATGTTCGATAACCAACAGGTCACAAAGATTATATATGTTCCTGCTAACAACAACAACAGGTGTTTTAGAGTTATATGATATCAGAGAGACTGAGGATTAAAAGATTAGAAAGCTGGACATTAGTAGTGGAATGAACCTGATCCCTGACCTAACACACGCTCCGATCTCCTCTTCATCTCGCTGCGCATTCCCAGATTGTCCTGCTGCAGTCCGGGTTTCCGCAAAGCCATTATGAGGAGCTAAATTTAGCAGGGAGGCTTGTCACACTTGATGATATGGTGCAGGGTTATAGAGTAGAGCTGTTGGGGAGGGGGTGGGTTTGGGTTATCATTCAGGATGAGAGCACAACACAGTTACTGCAGTGGTTTAATGGCTGCCCAGCAGAGCGCAGGGTCTAACCACAGCCTGTAGATTACGCTTACACTCAACCCATACGCTGCACAGGGAATCCAAACTGTTTCAAAGTCTATGGTCAGAAGAAGAGGCTGGTCTGTTCAGAAGCAGGTGAGTTTGGGACACCGGGGAACAAAAGAACTGACACAGCTCGGCCGATCCAGCCAAATACACATGAATGCACAAGTGTTTTTTCAGTATCACTATTCAGCCACGGTGCTGCGGTTGAATCACTGATGCAAAAAACTTTGAGTTCTGAGTCTGTAGTTTAAACTAAATGTGATTAAAGAGACACCATGATATGAAACCAAAGAAATAAATAGACAACCATCTACTGCATTATTTTTACTGGAAGAAAATTTTGAATACATGAAACAGGAAAAATGTATTGCCCAACCAATACAAATATTGTTTTTGTCTTCATAAAAAGATAAAATGTGGGGGTAAGAGGGACACAAAACGTTACACAGATCAGAGAATACAGATCTTTAAATCATCAACCACTACAGCTAACCTACTAAATCACAACTAAACTCTCCAAGAACTAGGGCTGCACGATTAATCGTATTTTTATTGCGATAACGATATTTATGAACCACGATCAGTTATTAAATATTGTCGCGATTTTACAGTATAAAGACCAAACTGTTTTTATGGGCGGAGTTTACACATTGTACTGCATCACTATGACGTTACGGCGTCTAGATTGCGAGCGCTTTCAGAAGCAGTAGAAGAATAGCAGAGGGCTGCAAGATAATCATCGCGCGATATGTACTGCGCATCTTGTCAGTAAAGCCTGTATTCAGTGAAAGATTCCATCAGCTGCGCAAAATCACGCTGATAATGAACCCGAATTTGCACAGCTCATCAGTGAACAATGGCTCTGCATAGTGAATGTGTCTCAATGTAAGATCACGCACCTGGTGGACCCGCCTATACTTGAAGCAACGTGTGGAAGGTGCAGAAGTGCGATCTGTAGTTATAAGTTGATGTAAAAGAGGCAGTTTAATTTTATTTATTTACACAGCTATATTTATTCACAGCTAAGAAAAACTCTCCATTCTAAACATGTTGTAAAAGTTCGTTACCAAAGGAATAATCGTCATTATTAATTGTGATAAAAATTGAGCAAAACAACTAAACATGGACAAGCAGGCAGACCAAGACGCTTTAAAGACTTTATCTTTCACTCTTTCAGGCACAAACACGAACACATAGGCTGAACAGATGTTTCTGGAATTAAACAGGTTGTAGTAGAGATAAGATGAACTGATTATACTATTAACAAATTTACAGATAATTCACTTCATTTGCCATATGACTTGTTGACTGTGCTCCATCTGCACACGCACACTCTAAAAAAGGAGCTTCAGCAGGATGTGGATTGGAGGAATAACAGGAAGTAAACGGAGGATGTTGAACTGGTGCAGAAAGGAAAAGCCATCGATGTTTTAACAGGCCATCAACTGAGTGTTCAAGACTTCCTGAGAGTGTGTGACTGTTCAGAAAAGAGGATCCTGTGAGATCAGTATGACATGAACTGCATTAGATCAGTAACCAGTTACATAAAAAAGTAGTATCATGGCTTTTATTAAATAGTAAGAAGACTAAGTTGGGCATTAATTATTTATCAATTTCCGCAGGAATCCCTTCATTGCCCCTCCCCCCCCAGGCACATGCGCACACACGCAATAAATGAGGTAAACTTGCAAAACAATTACAGGAAGAACTGAATGCTCAAGCAGGAAGGAAGGAACCAGTCAGTAAATGTGCTAAGATTAGATAACCAAACACCTCCTTCCTTCTAGACATGACACCTCCCTTTATCCTCATGAAACATGGCAACAAACTTGCTTAGTATGACAAAACAAACAAGAACAAAATGAGCTTTGTTCCTTTTCCATTTAAAACCGAACTCTTTCAAAGTTTTCTTTAAATAACTCGCTGTGGCGTTGAAAACCCCAATATTAGCACTAATCACCAGCGGCTTGAAGGAGAGCAGAACTGATCTAAATCTGTGGTTTGGGCTCTGACGTGGCGGTGGTCAAAACTAGCCATGGCAAAAACCACCAGCTTGCGTGCCTGCATTGAACTAATCTTCCTTTTCATCATCCCTTCTTTTTTCCTGTCCTCTAACAGTGCGAGATGGAGTGGCAGGGCTGCATTCCTCTGCTGTTAATTAGCAGGAAATGAGGGCAGCCAATGACAAGGACCATTTACACCAGTGAACGAGAGAGAGAGAGAGTGAGATCTCAAGGTGCTAGTTTCACTATGTAAGTGATCTCATAAGAGATGCCTGGGGACACAGGATGGCAGACAACACGAAGTGCCATCCTTCACAGGAGTAGTAATGACAGCAAAGCACTCTGGGTAACAGCACCACAACAACAGAAGCTCCTAGACAAGCCTGAGCATGAACGTGTGAGAGGAAGGAGACTGTCTGCAAGTCTTGAAGACAGGTTTAACCAATTTTATTTAATTAAAGAGTGAGACTGGAGTATATTATAGAATGTTTCTCACTCCCGTGCTTTGATGGTTCAATCTAATGTTTGAGCATCCTGTGCCGCCCATGTCACAAGACGAAACCTGTACCAGGAGCGATAAGGTAGATATTTTATCAAGAAACTTTCCAGTCATGCAGTGCAGATCGGCAGATGTGTAAAACCAGTTCATTGGCATTCTAAAGTGAAACTCTGCTTCAAAAATCCAAGGACCAATCAGAGAGCAGCACTACCCGGAGGTTCTGTAATTAAAATAAGGGTGCCTATGGCAACTAAGATAAAACAAATATTTACAGAAATGCTTTGCATGTGAGAGAGAGTGGGGGAAAAAACCTAGAATGATTGAAAATCCAACTGTAGATGGACACCAGTGAGATGCGGCAAAAAAATAAAAAACATTTGCAATGTTGTGACTCAGCATCTGTCACGATGAGTTTGGTCCACCGCAAGCCTTCAGCCGATGATCTTAAGGACAGGAACATCAAGATGCAGGGAATGGAAAGAAAGTGTAACATACAAAAAGCAGCATGCGCGTGAGGCTATTGACTAATGCAACCAGACAGACCCTGTTTTAGACTTTAAATGTGAGCAACAGTCTTTAGTTAAAGAGAGGAGCTGCTGCCTTCTGCCACAGAAAGACAGAGGGAAAGTGATAGAATTGGGAGACAGAAAAAGAAAGGAAATGGAAGCTAGAGACACCTGTTTTGCTCATGCAACAGTGGAAATACACTGTGACTTTAGTTCAAAACACTCTCCGCAACTCTCAATGTAATCAAGATCAAAGATCATGTGTCCAACCAAACTGGCACATTGTATGAAAATTATCTGTCTACCATTAAGCTGGGCAAATTGGACATGCCAGACATCCTCAAACCATGACCAAAACTACATGAGCAACCCATATCTAAACAAATTGACCAGGCAAATCACACTTAAACTGTTGTGTCAATTTGTAAAGTTGTTTTGCATAGTGATGCTCTAAGCATATTACAGATCAAAATTTTTCTGTTTAAAATAACTTCTTATGTGATGGCAAAGCTGAATTTTTAGCAGTCATTAATCTAGAGTTCAGCGACACACGATCCTTTAGAAAATTCTAATGTGCTGGATACCAATGTAATCAATGGTGCAAACAGTTTTGCTTAATATTTTTGTAAAAACCGGGATACATTAGGTTCCGGATTTTTTGATGAATAAAACGTTCAAATGATCATTTAAAGCTGAAAGTGATATTTACTATTACTTTTAATCAAAGTTTTTAAAAAAGTATCCATGTATACAATCCGCTGCATCATTCCAACAAGTTTTACACTCAATTTTCCAACCAATGCCATCACAACATCAGACCTGTCTGAAAACCCCAACAACAACAGTTTAAAAGACAATCTTGCTGAGCTATCCAAATAACATTTAATTATTAGCACAGTCACCTGAAGGTCTGGTTTGTTGACACCATGATAAAGAAAAAAACAGGTTATCTATATATAACAGGATGGCACAGCATGCATCTGAAGCTGCATACGTGTGTAGAATGCGTTTATGGCTTCCTTTAACTGAAAGACAATACTTGCACAGGTATCAGCCTTATCTAAATTACTTCAGTCATAAAGCCAAATTAATTTTACGGTCACTATCAATGATCCGTGTTGCTACTGTTGTGGGCTTTGCTTAACGTTTAAAGAGTGAAAGAATGCAAAGCCTCACACAATCAGCTTTGTGCTGGTCACACCGGTGGTGCAAAAACTCTCAAACAGGAAGCTCTAACCGAGGTCACATCCCGTATGCCAGAGCTGTGAGGTCATGTGTGTGTGAGAGGGCAATGTTGAACACAAAATGCTTCATTGTCCAAGTGCAGACACCCTGTGAAACCACACAGACACTCACCCACCTCCTCCATGCAGGCTGACCTCATTCACAACACATACTATTTGTCTTTCCCCTCTCTTTTCTGCCACTCGATTTGGTTCGACCCTGTCATCGCTCTCTGTGCACACAATCAATCTGTTGACCCCACTAGGACACTATGCCTTCTTCCAAAGCACAGTCGTGACATGGTCTTTCTCTCCCATGATGCGCTTTTGTTTTTGACACATTTAAGAGCTAATTGAGCACAAATGTAGCAGCATAACAAGGAGCTAGCAGAGAAAGACAAATCTTTGTGCAGCACGAAGGGATGGCGGTGGCTTCTCTGTTGTGTTTGACAGCGGGATTGATGGAGGCCGATACAACATCCACAGCGAAACAAATCTCTCCCCTGCTCTCCCTCTCTCACACACAGTTGGCTGTAGTGGAATGTTAAAATTACAACAGGTGACTAAGCTACAGTGAATAGTCTTTCAGTTTAGCTTTTAGAACACCCACACAAAAGTACAAATGCTTACACGCGCACACACAGTCATCTATCCAGAATGAAACAGCTGTTCCTATCTGCTGTTAAATGTTCTAGTAATAATCAATGGTTGTTCTAGAATCATGGTCTTGGTTTGACGTGTTTTTTTAGCATGCAAAAACTGAAGAATGTGTTCTGGAATGCTATTGTGTGTTCAGGGGAATCGAAGTGTCCTAACGACAAGCAGTCTGTCCACAATAAACATGGTTTTGCTGTATAATGACAATAATATTCGCAATGCACTTTGTAAAACACATACTCTTATTTTATGGCTGCTGACATGAGGTTTTATTCAAATTAATATAATATATTCAAATATATTATTCCGTCTAAACCTCTCCTTTCCGTGAGCCCTCACTTCTGTGATTGGTCAGATGGCGCAGTCCTTTATGATTGGTCTACCGCTACAGCGTGTCGGAAAAAGAAACGCCCATTGCCATAACTGAATGACAGCACAAGATACAGTGTCTTCTTGACATGATGCAGTCCACGCGGAAATTGTACTGTTTGTGGGCGGGCAAGTTGTTTGCGATATAGAACGTGTGCGGACATTATGATGAAGAGATTTCAATTGCTGACGACTCGTTTAGGCGAATGTGAGCCAACAGTTTTTGTTTTTTTTTATAGACAAAAAGTTCATTTATCGTGCACTGTCGGCGTCACAACTTTGCAGATTGTTTTTTTTTAAAGTATTTGAAAAATATTTGAAAAGCCCTTAAAGGGGCACTTAAAAAAATTTGAATAATATGAATTATATGATATAAAAATAGATATTGAAGTATTTATAAGAACTGGAATAAATTATATTTTAAAAGGTTTTGTTAGCATAAATGAAAATCCACAATTAAACATTTAATACAGATATTTTAAAAACATTCTAATATTGGTCCTTCATGATATGGCACATATATATAGTACATCCATAAAGTGTACATAACCATAAATACAAAAAAAATAGACAGTAAACTGTAAGAACACTGTGTGTGCGCGTGTGTGTGTTAGAGAGAGAGAAGAAAAAAATTAATTAACATAAGAATTATAACCAAACAGGAACTACTGTTGATATGTTGAATGAAATCAGTCTGACAACATTCGTTGTCAAGAAGACAGATAAATAACCCACTTATATCACAATGACATCTGTGTTCTCCCAAGAGGTCTGGTGCATGGCTCACTCTGATTGGCCCTCTATAACGCAACACTCAAAACAGACAGTGAGGGGAAAGAAGAAAAAAACACATTGGTTTGTAGACTCCAATTTCTGCAGTGAAATAAAACCTGCCGTGTTGCCTATCTGCTGCTGAGAGTAAATTGGAGGTGAATAGTTGAAATCACAGGGTGAGACAATCAAACACAACCACTTCTGGCCGAGGCCACAGTCCACACAGATCAATTTAAGGACCATTTTCTCACCCGTAAGAAATAAGTGTGATCATAATTATGCCCAATTAAAGCATTTAAAGAGACAGAACAAACATTAGAAGGATTCAATCGCTTAATGAATGTGTAGATGAGCGCTGAGGAATACTGCTGTCGGATTTAGCCAAACAATTCCCTTTGTTGCTCAAGTGTGAGAACTTGAGGAAAATGCAAAGGCAAACACAGCGTTTCAAGCTGCTGGTTGTAAAATGGAGAAAAACAGTGCACAAATGGCATGAAAGAGGAGTGTGAAGGGGTGTGGAGATATTTCAGGCAGTTGTGGAATGTGAAAGGGTGAGGCCCTTCCCCCGCTCCGGAGCGAGAGAGAGAAACAGACGATAAACACCAACCAACCGCTCCTGGACAGATTTTCTTAACCACAGTAAAACTACAGACACACATGCTATAAAGCATGACTTTTTGCATTTCGATACTTGTTAAAAGGACTCCTCCCCTTCCAAAAACTCTGAATCACCCTGTTCCTGTGCGAGCTGGCCCATGAAAGCCCTGCTGTTCTCCTATGGGAAGCACATGAGCATGAGTGTAGTTAGGAAGTTAGTGACCGTGTCTGAGTCATTGCATCAGCTTCAGCCGATCACGCTCTCAGCTATTGCAGTCGAAAGAGAACTTCAACAACAGCCAGAACGGTTCCAACTATAGAAAATTCTTCACTTTAAGTGGACGGAAAAGTTTTTGAAGAGTGTGCTGGTGTCTGTGCTGCGTCAGGAGGACAGCAGTGCTGGCAGGGCAGAGTCTGATAAGAAACCCCTGCGCTCCTGAGAGAGACCCCCTTGATAAAGGGGCACGGCCTGACGCACACAGACATGACTTTATCAGGGGCCACACAAGGGCCGAGTCAGGGGCCAGTACACGCACATACGCCACCACTGGGGGGGTGGGAAGAGAAAATGAGCAAGAGTCCTCTGTTCCCTGCACTAACCCTGTCAACCTCTTCCTGCTATCCAATTTATCACGGCCCAGCAGGAGACAGAAAAAGAGAGAAACAAAGATAGAGAGAATAAAATTATCCGCGCACTCACTCTACTGATCCCGGGCTCGAGCAGAGTACCTGAGCTAATGGATCTAGCTAGCTAATTAAAGTAGATGCTGTAAGAGTTCCCACAGGTCCCAGCCTGTAATAATCACTTCCTGTTAGCACCTGGAATGACCTTAAATATGAATGCTTCATCTAAATGTACTAAATTTAAAGTCCATGTGAACTGGAACCAATTTTACCTCCATGTTGTGACATACTCCCAAGACAAACATAGTAGTTTGTTTGTTTTTTTTACTGCGAACTGATTGGATGTAGTAAAGTATGCGTTTTTATTCAGAAATGAACACTGACAGTTGGAGGGGCGTGGATAAGGATGTCATGCTCATGCCCAAGCCATCAAACTGCTGTCATTTTAAGGGATTTACGAAGGAACACTAAAACAGTAAAAGCCAACAATGGTGCAACAAATTTATTTTACTATAAACTAATAATAAAAAAAAATCAAAAGTACAAAAACTATCAAGCAGCACAACTGCTTAAAACAATAAGAAACGCTTTGTAAGCATCAAATCAGCTTATGTGAACGATCTCTGAAGAATCATGTCATACTGAAGACTGGAATAATTGCTGCTAAAAATGGCACAGAAAACACAAACCGTTTCAGGACAGAATAATTTCCTAACAACCTGTATGACCGTGAGAAATATAGATCTTTAACCTTGGCTTGTTCCTTCCATCGCTGTGTCCATTTCTGAACACCACCTGAACTGAGCTCTGGCACTGGACTCAGCTGCCAACGACTTATCAAAGACAGCTCTAAAAACACCCGCAGGGTCACCTCTGAAGATCACAAGCACGCTGCAAACCTGTCTTTCTCTCGTCAGCCTGACACACACACTCAAATGGTGCGGGGACAGCAGTTGTCTTGTGTGGGGAACAGAAAGGGTGACGAGGGAGACGTAAGGGTGTTGGTTTTCCTTTGCCATGCCAACAGCTGCAAACACACACGATCCATTCGAGTTATGAGTGTTTGTGCACAGCTGTCATGAGAACTCTTACAAGACGTCAACTGAGAGAGCGTTCCCACATTTCACCTGCAAACACTGGCTCTCTTTCATCCAGCAGAAAAGTGTGAAGCTACACAGAAACGCTTTCAAGTCTGCACTTTATTTATGCACTGAACACTCCACAATAATAACAGTCAGGCTAAATGAAATACCTAAAATACTATCATCCGTCTAACCTTCTCAGCTCAATCTCTGCTAATGCCTTTTTCAACTGGGCGGGATTCTCTCTCTGATCTTAGATCAGTGCAACACACAGAAAAGATGGAGCACACTTCCTTTCTAAAACTCATGATAGACCAACACATCAGACAATTTGTCCATTTTGTGATCATTCACATCAATAACGTCATCCGTCAGCTTTGGAGATTAATATTGCATTTCCCATCCTCATGTTTTGGGATTTCAATCAATATTATTCATTAAATATACATTTTTAAAATGGCATCATATCACCCTGCTGTCTAGACATCAGTATCAGGCATTTAAAAACCCATATCATTCTGATGTAAAGCAGAGGTCAGGAGAGATAGCAGACGCTGTGTGTAGCTGTACAAATTTCCCTCCCTACGCATTAAGTCTGAGTATTTACCGTTACAAATACATGACTGGCCCACATCACCCTGAGCTGCTCATTTGCATTGCCAAATCAGTATGCAAATTCAGCTGAGCGCAGCAGAGATTTTACACCTAGTCCAATTTATGTGTGAGTTCAAAGGGGGGGGGGGGGGGGGTTGTGGA
>JAUCMU010000033.1:10158486-10194154 GCA_032275025.1 Enteromius treurensis | reverse complement strand
GGGGGGGGGGGGGGGGTTGATGAAGTTGTCCTCTGTGGTTTCAGCTCTTTTTTGAGTGGATTTGAGGAGAACAGATTACAGCAAGAGCAGAGCAGAGTTCAGGTAAACAGAGCAGAATGAGTCCAGATACACAAACATGAGGCTGTATCACTGCAGGAGGAACTAACACCTCACTGTCAGAGCACACAGCTTCATGAGAATTATCTCATGGAGACACTAAAGGACCAAGAAGAAGACTTCTTAGGGAAACACATCTGTGCCATTTACGTATATAGAAAGAGGAAAAAGGTTCTATTGTAGATGCAAGAACTCAAATAGTTTGGTAGCTTATCAGTGTCTACATACTAAAACGTAGATATTAAAGAAAGGTATAGCAAAAAAAAAAAAAATATATTCTCACTTTTTTTTTTTTTACCCTCGTGCCATTCCAAAACTGTTTTAGACTTGCTTTTGTGAAACACAAGGCGGGATAATTTGAAAAATGTGTTTTATTTTTCATTATTCAAAAAAATATTCTTTGTTGAATAAACGGCAGCATTTTATTCTTTTGCAAAACTATCAATTTAAAACGTGTTTTCTCCTATAATAAAAACAAACTAATTAAATCCATACTGAACAAAGAGAAATAAAATAACAGGTTCGGTCGTGAACTTGGCAGAAGTTCAGTTGTGCGTGTGCAAAAGTCAAAACCAAAAAAACCTAATCTAAAGTGTGGTTTCTGGGGTTGTGCGTCGGAATGTGGAGTTGTGATCAGTCAAACCAAACTAGTTTATCCGGTGACGCAAAGTGTGATTTAGCAACACGCTGAGAGAATAGGAGCGCAAACAAAGCTGATATTGGATAACATTGCGGCAGATTTTGCGGCTGCTCGTCCTTCTTTGTTCCAAGACAAACAGAGCCGCGTGTTTGCATGTCAATAGCACGAGCTTTCGTGCACTTCATGAAATTAATACAGTGTATGTGTGCGTGAAAGGGAATTCAAGCCTCTCCGTATCGTAACAGAAGGAGATTAGAGCCTGACTATAAACTACAGGCAATTC
This sequence comes from Enteromius treurensis, assembly GCA_032275025.1. NCBI lineage: Eukaryota > Metazoa > Chordata > Actinopteri > Cypriniformes > Cyprinidae > Enteromius > Enteromius treurensis. The sequence goes on along the minus strand of JAUCMU010000033.1, from coordinate 10,193,114 downwards.
AGACACAAACAGCGCGTGTAAATAATCGCACAACATGCGTGAAGAGAAATGAGTGACTGTGCAGATACACGAGCTGCATTGAGAGAAACCTGCTGCATATCACAGCCACGGACACTCTTTCTCCTTCACAGCTCGCATGGTTACAAAATAAGGTTTGTACGTTAAAGATATGTGGAATAAAAACAGTAGATTATGCTGTACTATTTTGACGGACGTGTTTAGGCACTTGTGCGTGTCTCTCTCACTCTCTCCATAAGACGCATTCATGCAAAACTCAACTGAATGCCTCAGGGGAAAATCCTAATCTGCAAACAAACAGCTAATTGTTCTGATTAAATCCTTTAAGTTGAGTACAGATATAAATATTTGAATACCCGAGCAAATAACATAATACAGCGAATTCAATCGAAAAATAACCGCGAAGTTTCTTGTCTTCAGCTAACTTTAACGTTACTAACTTTGGCTAACGTCACACACACCCAAAAACAAGTTAGGGACCGTTAAAACGCCAAGTAATGTCATTTACAACACAAAATAAACATTTAGGGAAAGAGTAAACTCTTAAAATGTATTATATTCGACGGTAGAGAAGTGAAGGTATGTAAATATGACGACGGGTAAAAGTTGTTGGTTTAGCAAACTGCTAACAGCGCTAGCGACCCCCACACACGAACTAACAGGGGGGAAAAAAAGACTCAAAATTGCTTAAACTCCCCGCCAAAATGGGTTAAACGCTGAGAACCAGTCTCAAAACGCAAGTCTGCATTAAAACAGAATCCATGACCGTTGTTTAGAGCCTCTTTCACTGAAGTCAGATAGTTTGTGAAGTTGTGAAACACCACATACACACTGGCGGTTCGGGTTTACACACACGTACCTTCGTCCAAGAGTCTCTCCAGATGTGTGAAGATGCCGCACAGGTTCGGTAAACTCGTCATGAGCTTCTTCTCGTTCAATAACTGCATGAGATAGTCGGGACTCGGCCTCGGTCTCTCCTTCACCTCCATCTCCCCGACCATCATCTTTGCACTCAAACGCTCACAATCCTTCCCCCAGAAAAGAAATAAAGAAAACACAAAATAAAAAAATAACGGTGCCGATCAAATCCCTCGTTTCCCCTCCAGGCTGCGGCGACCCTTTCCAGATATAAGGGCTAATTTTAAGGTGCAGGTTCTCTCTTTCTTTCTCTTTCTCTCCCTTCGCAAGAGTCGCGCGATGTAGACTCACTGGGTTCTCTTCGTTGTACTGAGCTCGCGCTACAGCTCCGGACTGAGGAACCTCCGAGAGCGCCGGACCCGCCTTGCGCGCATTGGCTGAATACTCGCCGCGAACGCTCCGGGTGGCCAATCAGAGCATAGCCTAGGAGAGGCGGGGCTAGTTTTTTTACCACATGAAGCAGCGCCTGTGATAATTGACAGAGATCAGAGCCAATAGAATGCAGTCTCGTGAACGCAAGCATCACCGGCGGGGATGATATATTGTGAAACGCTGTGACAACATGTCTGTGACAACAAGTGTTTGCCTTGTGTGTTTTGATAGGGCCTGGCTTTTCATGGTGTGTTGCTTTTTTATAATTAAATCGTTTTGTGTGTGTTTGATGTGCACAGTTGGTTTTGCCGTGTTATGTAATGCGATAAACAGTTTGAGACAGGAATATACTTCACGCAAGTACGCGAACGTACGTTGCGTTCCAAAATGTGTCAGCGCGCAACTCGTTGCCTTAAGTTTCTGGTCGTTGAAAGTAGATGCAATTTTCTAAAATACCTAAATCCTGGTGCTGTTATTCTGTATAAAGCGGTCCTAAAAATAGACCGGTGCTTCTCAGTCTTTGTGACTGGGAGATATTTCTCCTGTATTAATGACAAAGCTGATTCATTTCAAACTTTTTTTTCATTAACATAAATTAGGACTACTGGTATATTAAATGAATTAATCATAACTACATTTCTGATTCCAGAACTGCATGTTCTGTACCTCATTTAAAAAAGTTATTAAATTGAAGGATTAGTTCTCCCAAAAAATGAAGATTTGGCATTGTTTACTCACCTTCATGCTATTTTAAAATCTCCAATCACACTTTCAGATTCATCAGTATGGAAGACACAAATTTGAACAGATGCTATATCAGCTTGGGACTTCATGCTCAGCTGACCTTCTCCAGATCCTATCCACATGGAAGATAACAGGACACAGGATACATTCCTTCAACTGGAGACATCACACAATAATACCAACTATTTACAATCCAGAAGAAAAGACAAAAAAGCTACCAGTATGCCAATATGTATCATTTAGGACCTCTTAGACACCATACGTGTCTTTGAAAAGGTACCACTCCAGTAACATTTTTCCCCAGAATGTATTTTTATGGTTCCTGAGTGATTATCTCCAAATAATGTCCAGATGCACATGAGCAAAAATGCTGAATGCAAGTAGCATTTTTTCATACATCGGAATGATCCAAGTGTTACAGCCTCCTTGCTTGTTCCATACAAATATATCCATATGATTCACCGTGCATCATCCTATTCACATTACTCATCATCCTTTCTTTCTTTAATCAAATTTTTCAGCTGCATCACCTTCTTAGTATAACAGACAGAAAAAAAATATCACCAATTTCTGAAGGCAGCACAAAAGATTCCACATTTATCTCGGTTTCAGATAAGAATCCTTTGCTCTTATCAACACTGCCACATACATTTTCATTTTACTAGGCAGGCCACACATGTCTGCGTGCTGCTAGTGTGTGTGCGATATTAATCCCCACCCAAACCTTGTATTTTCCTCCTCTATTAATAGCACAGGTTTCATTCTACAATTAATCCAATTAACAACACTTGAGATAAAAAGTGAATATGAAATCAGGTGGTTGTGAAGCAGCAGGGAGCAAAGATGGCAGGGAGATGAGGCTTCAGAGGGGGCATCAGTCATGATCCCGTGGTCAGCGCCGGCAGCTGATTAGAAAAGCAGTAGGTGGCATGACTGCATCTGGAATATAGCGTGAGCTCCCTCAAAGCACAGACTCTCTTGAGTTATTTTGTCTGAAGAGAGCTTGAAGGCTTAGAGTATGGAAATAATACAAAAGCATAAAACAAAAGCTATTATGTGTGGGTGCAGGAACACCAGAGAGTGAAATCTGGGTCAATTGTGAGATAAAGAGAGAGAGAGAAATCACACATTGTTAAGGTGAGGCGAAGAGTGGGACATTCTCAGAGTGAGTATCATTGAGTATTTATGGGAGAGAGAGTAAAAGCATGTATTCTGATGACTGTAAAATACACAAATGATTGTATGTGCTGGTCACATGTTGGTTGTTGGACTGGGGCGGCTGACAGCACTGATCGATTCTGTTCTCTCCACCCAGTCCAGTGCAGTATAATCTCACCGTGGGCCACCACGTCATTCATGGCTCCCCAGGGGTCTGCAGGGAAGATTACAGCAAACACATAGTCCTTCATCACTCATTTGGGGTTCATGGCCTTATACAGCCACATGTGCCGACACACAGTTTCTCCAAGACATACTTGAGTCAAAGACACATAAGAATATAAAGGTATGGTAAAGACTAAAAATATAGTAAAATATATATTGTAAATATCTTCAAATATACAGTCAAACTAAAATGTATTCAGGCACCTTTCTTACATTATCACAGTTTATTCACTATAGTTTAGAAAATGGTAATAAAATATGACAGGCACTCAAAGTTAAACTGTCAGAACCAATTCATCTTGACAATTTCATATAATTTGATAGAAAAGTATGTAATGAATTTGATTGAATTGCTGTCAGCTGTTAAATTTAAGTACACAATTAGATAACAACCAGTTATCAAGCTTAATTTTGTTTCGTATGTGGTGTAAAAATTTTGCATTAATAATTAAAGAAAAACATCTAAGCAAAACATGGTCAGGTCAAAGTGTCTGAATAACCTATTCAGAATAACAATAGAAATAATTCTGAATAACCTAACTGAATAACATTTGTCAAATGTTATTAGTACATGCTTATTAATACATGTTCCACTGAGGGCTAGGTTTAGGGGTGGACATTCACGTTTGCTCTAAAAATCTTGAACTGTCAATGTTTTCATTATATTCAGTTTAAAATTTTCAGTTTTCAGTTTTAAATTTGTTATTACATGAAATAATAGGCTACTTTATCTGTTTAATGAGCCCTTTTTTATATTTTATTTTATTATAGCACTTACTTTTAACAACCATAAATAAGCAGAACCACAAGAAAATGATATGTCAACATTTATTTTGATGCAGAATTGATATTTGTGATTAATCATATAATTAAAATGAAATGCATTTCAAGGACTGCATATAACTGCTGTATACGTGCAGATTTTAAAAATACATTTCCCTGTGAATGTGGGTTTATATGTGTGTGATTGGTCCTCACGTTGGCCCAAAGGATAAGGAACGGCGCTTATTTGTGTGTGTGCAGAGCCACAGCAGATGTGTTTGCGTCTGATAAGAGCGTCTGGCTGAGGTAGAGGAGGAGCGAGGATCAGACAGCAGAACCCCGTCGATCCGGAGCTGGTAAGAGAGGAAGATCTCTCCAGTCTCCCGCCGAAAAACCATCGGCCTCCTGTGAGCCTTCTTCAAAACACACCACGCGTTCACACGCTACACACCAGCACCACTTTAAAGAAACTCACTTTTCAAACAGTCCAATACTAGAAAAGACTGCTCAACGAAACAGCTCAATTCTGCCGCTTGAAAAAATGTTACAGAAGTTTAAAATTGCAAAAATGCACTGAATCCAAGTAGTATTCAATCCATTTTGATGCAATATTCTGATGTATATATTACAGAATCTGTTTTTTAAAAGGCGGGACTTGATTTGGTCGACAAATGAAATTATTGGATGGTGAAAAGTATCAGGGGTGGAGCAACTTGTCACATTTTGTTTTTGTTTTCTTCACCACATCTCTGAGGACTATAAGAGTCCAAAACGATGACGTATTTCAGTCAAATTTTGGAATAAACATCGGAGCTCCAGTCTGTTCTGTGGAGTGGTGGTCTGGGGTTGAGAGGTGCAAGGGACACCTGAAGCATGAAGTCAGTCCAAAATAAATCTCCATTGAGCTCAGGGCTTTGCACATGCTCACTGGCTGGCGTTGGGTTTCGTGCGGCCCCTGGCAGATGCGCCGAAAAAGAAGAATAGATCCCAGAGGGCTATTTATTCCTGCTGCTCCCTTGGCTTTCCCTCCCTCCCCTCTGCACTGTTGCTCCTAACAATCTGGCATTCTTACACTCTAATGTTTTTCCCTGCCCTCTGCTCTCGCATCGCATGTTTTATACCGATTTCATTCATCGATTCACCTGAGAGGCAATTAGATCCGAGCCAAATCAGGCAAATGAGAAGAACAGTTGTTTCCCTCGTGCTGTACCAAACCTTTCTTCTTTAAAACAAACATGTCTCAGTGTATTCTATCCATTCAAGGAAAGACCCCATTGACTAAGGGGCAAAAAAGAGTTCACATATTCTTTAAATATCTTCTTTTATGTTCTGCGGGAAGATAGAAAGTCTTGCAGGTATTAAAGAATAAGAGTGAATAAACGATGACTGAAACTATTCCGCTCACCGTCTCGGTTTCTAGGATTCGAGCTGGGACTCCAGGTCTCTTTATTGACCCCGATTGTTGCAGTAAAACTGATTTGAGGGCAAATCCCACCTCTATTCCCCCTTGTGTCTGTTCAGAGCTGTAATTTACAGGCGTGTGATCAAATCCAGATTGAACTGAGTTCAAACGTTTCAAAAATCTCAGCTCACTGTAAACTCATTGGCTCATGGGACACACTTTTAAAACAAAACAGCAACACTGATATACTTTCCCCCAAGCGACTGCTAAAGGAAATACTTTGGCAAAACACTGCACATCCTTCATGTTACGGTATGTTCGTACGACGGCATGATCCACTAGTGTCAGAAAGTAATATATATGGGGTGATTATGGGGCTGGGTGTCCAAAGAACAGCTCAGAGCCCTTCTTATAATCCCTGAAAGGAGGAGATCTACAGATGGCTGCTTAATCTGATTGTAAAAACATTAAATGAAAAGACTCAGAGGACTTTATATGCTATAAAATCACTATTCGGCTAAATAAAAACAAAACACATACTCTAGGCATCTGATTTCACAGGTAGGAAAAGATAGAGGCTGTTAAGCATGAGGGAAGCCCCCGACTGAGTGCGTGTGTGTGTATGCGCTCTGATAAATGAGCGTTTCATTCAGACATTGTGTTCTGGCATACAGCCTGCAGCTCATACAGGTTCATGGCTTTCAAAAGCACATAATGTTGCTATCTAAATACTAGCTATCTGTCATGTGTTATTTTGTGCACTCTCTATGTCCCTTCAAGTCCTTTCTGGTGTGTGTGTGTGTGTATATGTAAGTGTGTTCCTTAGGAATCATCACCTTTAGAACTAAGATCAGAGCATTTTGGTTAATCTATTTTAGCTTTTGGTAGGTATGTTTCACTACTGCTGAATAAAAAGACTTATACCATTTAAATATAAAATAGAAGTATCCAACAAAGAGCTGACCTGAATAGACAGAGATAAAGAAAACGAGAAGGAGATAAAGAAAGCAGGAGGCAGGGGTGTTGAAATTATCGGAAAAGTGGGGAGGCATATTAAAAATCTCAAAGCCTATAAAATCTCTAGTTGCCACGGATAAACTCATATGAAATATTTTGAAAGCATAATAACTAAACTTCCTACTAATGTCAGTCACTAGTGTTTGCCAATAAGGTTTATTAATTATACATAAAGATTAGTTGGCTACGAATATAAAACTGCATATTTTTGGCAAACATGACTTTTCTTCTCTTCTGTAGTTCTCATATCAATTGGTGTACTTTTCTGTCAGAGGCTCAGCACACAAACCATGGCTTCTGAATATTAATTAAAAGTGATGATCGCTCTGATTTGCTGAAACATGAACTTGGCTATGTGAACTCCAGCCAAAGAGGAAATATGCATTATTGCTAATGGGAGCAAATTTTTTCTCAGTTAGAATAGCTTCTACACCCCTGGTAGAATAGATAAAAGGATAAAAACAAGTAAAAAGAAGAGAGATTTCAGGTGGTGAATGTTGGAAGGTGAGTGAACAGCCAGAGGGGTGTCTCAATATTTCTTCTTTTTTTCCAGAAACCACTGAGAAAATTGGAAGAAAAAGCAAGAAAATGTTCATTATATCAGGAAAGAGAGTTACATTAGATCAGTGACCTTCTGAAAATTATCTGCGTGATTGGAAGAGATTGTCTGGCAAGATGAAGCTTTTGGACACAAGTAAAAGTTTTAAACGTGGTTGAAATTAAATGTAAATGCTCAAAATATAGATGATCATGATATAAAAAATAACCATTCAATGTTGTTACATTCTAAACATTGTTTCCTGTACATGTGGCCAGTAAGTATTTGATATGTGGGCATTTTCTGCCTCTCTCTTTAGATAATTCCTCACAGAATGGAAAGAAAATGCAGGTTAATTGAAACCAAGAGATTTATTGACCCCTGGGCTGTCTGTTTATCTTCACAGGAAGCTATGTGTATGTCTTCTCTGATACAGACAGCCATTGTGCACAGACTCATAACATCTGCATGATGACTTTTGATAAAGTCCAAAATTAGCTTTGTGACATAAGGTGGGTGTGTTTACATGTTTGTATAAGACTGTGTGTGTTTTTGAGTGAGTTCTCCATTCCATTTAGTTGAGAAGGCAGGACTCATAGGTGGGCACCATGTATTTGATGTTGATGAAGGCGTCCTCGCCCCCGTAGCGTTCAAACACTTCCAGTGTCTCCTGAATCAGGTCTCCGATGTTCTCCCTTTTTTGCTGGCTGTAGTCAATACCGTCACCTGAGTTTTCTGCACACAACACAAACACATTGCATCACATTAGCATACTTTGAGATGTTTAAAAGTTTAAAAGACACACACACAAACACACAGATCAGCTGAAAGAAGCAGATCTTATAACAGTTAAAGATATTCAACAGAAGTGTGTGAACAAATCGCGAATAATTCATCAGGAGGAGGAATGTGTGTTTACTGGATGTTCTTGTGCATATCTCTGCCGCTCTCTGACATGACATTAGAGAAACCCATCAATCACTGGGTAAGCTGCAGCACAAACACACAAATCAATACATTCACACTCCTCCAGCATCACACATACACAGAAGCTCACTCACTACCCACCAAACAAACTTCCTTCTGAGGTCACAGGCCCAATTACACCAGAAGTCTGAACACACACACACACACACACGCATGCATCTATCTGTCTCTCTTTCCTGCTCATTAAAGAAATGGATGACAGGCAGATGAAAAGAGAGCAGGTAAGTAGGGAGTCTCATCTCTTCTAGCATGTGTGAGTGTGTGTTGTCTGTCTGGAGTCTGTGTAACTGTATGTCTTCATCTGCTTGACTTGTGGATCGTTTCCATCTTCACCATACGCAACTTCCTCACACAGGTCTCAAAACCCACATCCAATCAATAAAATATTACTACAAAGGTCTTGTGGTGTGTTAATATGCTCATCTCTACACAAACAGGCCTTTTTAAGCAGCTCGGTGGCCATCTCAGTTATGCCTCCAGGCAGCTGTTTACCAGTCAAGCTAATGCTGCTTCTGTAGACTTAAACAGGGAAAACTGTAAATGTGAAACCTGTACAATCTGACTGCAATAACATAGTATTTTAGTCTTTTATACATGGATTCTAACCCTTTATCAGTTACAAAATGGCAGTTTTATTGATCCACACTTAAAAGGGTTAGATTACCTAAAAATGAAAATTTGCATGTTTGCCTTTCTTTTTTCAGTCGATTCCAATCGGAGTTCTATTAAAAATTGTCCAGGTACTTCTAAGCTCTATAATTGTAGTTGGTGGGTCTTTCTCTTTAACAGTACAGGCCTCCTGCAGTGATTTTTTTGTAAGGAAAATATATATATTTCCAACATAATAAACACTTTTCTAGCATTTTCTCTATTTGTCATACGCTGAAGTAGTTCCGGCGGATGACATAAGATGTTGGCATTGCAGAGAGACGGTACATGCGCGATGCATGCGTCTTACATCATCCATCAGAATGTCATCAGAATACAGGAGGCCTTCATTCATCTCTCGGAGCCGTGTTACGATATTATGTTTACGCACACTTTACTTAACTTTTTTTTTTTTTACTGTGAAAGGGCTTAGAGCTCAGTTGGATTCGCCTGAAAGAAGAAAGCCCTAGGATGGCTTGAAGGTAAGTTAAACGTATGGTGTGGCTCATGGGCCACACCAGAGAAAGCTGCCAATCACACTGCAGGCACTCCTTCATATACACATCAGTACGACCCTCAAACACAGGAAAATAAAATCAACTCTCTCTGTTAATCCTGCCTTCAGGCATCCTTCGCTTTTTCTCCCTCTCACTCAGCATCTTTGTCAATCTATTTTCACCAGAGCAGGAGAAAGTAGGGGGTTAGAATAAGAGTCTGAGCAGAAAAAAAATCCTCACCAGAGGCCTTTAAAGAAAAGAGGTATATCGAGAATGCTTTGAAGAGGTAGGAGAGCTTCATTTGCTATCTGTGCATGAACTGCAAATGTATGCTTCTGTTTGGAATCATGTGGAGTCCAGGCTTCGATTCTACAGAGTTCAGGGGTAAAGTGAAGTTCAAGCAGGAAGGAGGATTCAGCATCATTCAGAAAACCAAAATTACGCATAACCCCCATGGATAGAGTTTGGCTTGAAAAACCTGAGGAAAACAAACAGATAAAAAAACAAACACACCTATTTCATTCATTAAGATTATTCTGTAAAAACGTTGTCTCAGACAGCACACGTATAGACTGCTTAATAACGCTGAGAAACAGCAAGGGCTTTCAGAATAATAATAATTACAAAAATTACAATCTGGTTTATGTGATTTCTGGGAATCAAAGTGCATAGATTTGTATCAATCTGCCAGGAACCAAAGTTGTGTTTACAAGTTCCCAGGCTGCAACAAAGAGCATTTTTGAGCAATAATTACGGACTGTATTTGCCAAAGTTTTTAAGGTTCAGGCATCCAATCTCTGAATAAGTTTTGCTGGACACTCCTCTAGACTTGTGAATTCTGTTTTGTGTTATATCACATTTTCTTGGAACCAGTTTCCTAAAGGTAAGGGGGTTTTTCATGGTGACCATAGTTATATTTACTTTGTCAAAACACAGTAAAAACTATAATATTGTGAAATATTAATACAATTTCAAATAACTGCCTTTTATTTTAATATCTTTAGGGTCATATAAATCTGAAATCATTCTGAATATATCAATGTATAAACTTTTCATATAAATATTAGTGCTGTCAAATGATTAAACATGATTAATCACCTTTTTACATAATATATTTTTACACATCTTTTTTAGAAATATACACATAATTTACATATATTTACATAATCACCTGTTTACATAATATATGTATGTGTACTGTATATTTTGTTATGTATATACAAAAACACACATGCATGTATATAATTCAGAAAAACGTTATATTTATATATTAAATATATTTAAATAAAATACATAAATATAAACACAGATGTAAATACAAATACACTATGTGTGTGTATAGATATATTATGCAAACCAAAACTTTTATTTTGGATGCGAGTAATCAGGATTAATCGTTTAACAGCATTAAATATAATTAATGTTGAAAACAGCTGTGCTGCTTAATACTTCTGTGCAAACAGTAATACTTTTTTTTTTTATTTTTGATGAATATAAACAACATTTATTTGAAATTAAATATTTTGTAAAATTATTAATATCAGTATCCTTGATGAATAAAAGGCTTGATGATACCAAATCACCTTGAAAAAGGTAAATTACTATATCTTGAAAAAAGTAATTGTGAGATTTAAATTGACATAATAACTGAAGTCACACCGAGAGATATAAAATTGCAGATGTGAGCAATCAAGACATAGATGTGATGAATAAAGTTATAATTGTGAGGGGAAAAATATATATTGTAATCATCTTTTAAGCTTCTATACATTTCAGATTTAGTTTTTTTTTTTAATCTTGGCTCGGTCACATGAAATGGTCAGACAGTCACTTCCTGTGTAAGTGGGCGGTTCTTGGCTAGATAAAGTTACAATATGGACCAGACATTACTCACAACCTGAAAGCGCAAGTACATTCAAATTTGAATCTGTTTGTAAACCAGGGAAATGTTATTTTGTCTTGAACAAATAGTTCTCTTGAAATTTCTCAGTAAAATGTTAATCATGAGGAAATCCACTTCCATCTGTGCTTGCATGTCTGTTCTCTCCCTCTGTGTCTCTGTATCTGTTCATTGTGAGTGTTAGATGAGTTTCAACAGCTGTGTCTTTTCCGTCTGGCCTCTTCAACTTCTTTTCCACACCTCTATTCTCACCCCTTACTCCATTTTTTCTCCCTTACTCTTTCCTCTTCACATCTAGGCAGACAGTTTGGCGTCACGAGGGTTGTCACGCTGCGGCACAGTCTATACAACTAATCCTTCTCTCTTTCTCAGTCTCTCTCTGGACGTGTTCAGAGCTGGACGTCTGCACTGGGGCAGCAGCTGGAGAACTGATGGTGCTTGTGTTTGGGTTTAAACTGGACTGATCCACACACAGTATGTTGATATTGGATTTCACTCCTGCTAACGGCCGACAGAGTGTAAAGAGAGTACAAACAGTGCAACACTATGAGACAAGACTTTTGCCAAAGCACCAAATAACGTCCTGTCCTTGTAAATCTGTCAAAATAAACACTATTCAGATGACTTCTAATCACAAAAACCTAATAGAAAAAAACAATTTTTTAACTTGAAAAATGTCAGTAAAAGGAATGTGTGTGTGTGTGACAGATGATGAAAATGTGTGTCATACACACTCACACACACATTATCATCATCACTAACTCAGTGCTGCATCATCTCTGTCTCTGTAATCTCTATCATTAGCACCTTATTAACAGATTACGTAGCTCACACATACTGTACATTCTAATAAACACCTGTAGGTCTTTACATACACTTAAACACACTACATATGCTTAAACGTACACTAGCTATCTTACAAACCGCTACACACTCCTCACATACACACACAGCAAGATACAAAGACGTCAAATTAGAGGTCACCCTAAATAATACATAAAAAAATTCTGTTAATTTTTTTTTTCTTTCAACATTCTCAGCATTTCGTCTCACAGGTCCTGACCTTGTGTAACTCTGCTAATGGTGCTAGCATTAATATTCATGTCCAACAGCTTGATGAAATGTACCTTTGCACTGCGAACAGGTGTGCATATGCGAATAGCTCATTTACAACTCATAATGGCTGCATGGGCAATTGTTTATGCAATGACAGTACTTTAATTTGTTTGAATTTTTTGTTTCTCAATGCAGAAAAAGAGAACAGTTGGGCCCTGGAAGAAAACAAAAATGAGTTCCTTTTTTTTTCTTTTGGATCAAAGTACTTTTTATATATCTATCTGTCTATAATACAGAGATAACATTATACAAATATAATAAAATAAAATTGCTGCATCATTCCTTATGGAATCAATATAATCCCACCAATCGTGTCTATTTCCAAATCCCTTTTATACATGTGAATGTTGCTAAAAACAAGGAATGTTGAATGTACAGATGGGATGTAACCTTAAACCTATTGTTTTAATATATATAGCTAAATAAGTCAACATGGCGTCCATAAAGACGGTGTCCGAGTAATCAGTGGTCAAGCTTCCCAGAAAAAGAGGCGTTAAGCTGAAACACACATCCAGCCAGAAATGGGGAAATGTTGTACATGTAACATGAGCGCTGAGAGATTCTCATGAGCTGCTGTTTGTGAAAGATGAGCTGGGGGCCCAAGACAGCTGAGAATGAGAGGAATTTTTTCTATGAAAATAAAGAGTTTTTAAATTCAGATTTAACCAATTATAATGAAGTATACTGTTTAACATATTAGGTTATTTCATGTTAGTCTAGTCATTGCCCTGGCTATAGCTTTAGCAGACTGACCTGATGACCTGTTGCAGTCAAATTACTGTGGTTCTGGTTGGTATAGTGATAGTTATGATTAATATGCCCACAATATTTACCATGGTTATGGCTAGCCAGTTATTGGGTTATTTATTTATTGTGGTATATGATATTGTTTTGTTGTGGATTTAATTTCCAATGTAATTTCCACAATCCTTTAAATTGTAAATTTACTTACAGAAATAAATTTATTTGAATGATTTTACATAAATGTATGGCCTACTACAGTATATCCTATACATTAACAAAAAACAAAGCTTGTAAATGAATCAAGATTTCTTTAATAGTACTAATACAATCAAACCAAGTTTATATATTCATCATCAATAAATCCAATTTGTTTCAGTTTCATATATTAGCTAAGTAATTATTGCTTGTTCCACAGGCTGTACTACAATAACGTTATAGTGTTTAACTGAATACATTTGATTATATCCACAGTGAACAAATTATGTGCATTCAGTAATTTTGCTGTTTTTACCTGTTTCTTTTATGAATAACTGAGAATATGAATCACATTACATGTGTTAAGTACAGATGTATATATTAATACTAATTCAAATATTTGTATTTTAAATTAAAATATTTTTGAGTGTATTTGGTAAGAGAGAAATCAAATCTATCACAAATGTTAAAAAAAAATAAAAAACAGTTCCATGAGTCAGATTATTGTTTTTAAAATCATTTTTCTTTGCTGCCCACATTTACAGTCTATATCAGCCTCTGCTTAGTGTTTAGCAATTTAGCAACTGGAACTGTCTTAATAACTGATGGCATCATCTATGCCTGCAACATTCAGGGTGGTTTAGCCAATCCCAAAATAAGGAAATCACATATAAATGTTTTAAAGGTACAGCAACAAAAACTAGCTGAGAAAAGATCAGAGAGAGAGAGAGAGAGAGAGAGAGAGAGAAAGAGAAATGGTCAATAGATTAAAACTAGGTAATGACAATAATACTAACACAAGAGGAGTTCTGATAAAAATAAATTGAAAGTGTAGAAAATGGACCTTTTAAGGACTTTCCAACTAAATCGTATGCTTTTGCTGAATAATAAATATTGCTGATGTGATAAATAGTAAAATGTCCAACTTTTATTGTCCCCATGTTTTCTGTGATTGGTACTTCCTTATAGTGATCAGTAAGCTGCACGTCACACTAATGAATTAATGGTCTGGAGCACTTCTGAAGCTCTCCTCGTGTGTCCATGAGTTAAACTGCTCTCTGCTCCCTCCATTAGTGCGATGAAGAGCCTTTAGACGGAGTATCTGATCCGTCTCTCCGCTCCTCTACCTCCCTCATGGGGCCTATTAGCATTCCAATCCATTCCACTTCAGGGGTTTTCATTGGTGGAGGTTATACATTTCTTTAATATGATTGGCTGTGGGGGAAAAGGGAGGGCAGGAAAGGAAACCATGGCCTGTCAGAGTGATTAAATGCATAGCCCAACCATGACATCAGGGCACTGATAAGCTCTCACTTTCTCTGTCTTTCTTTCACTCCCTCTTACTAAAATCCAAAGCTATGTGACACAAAATGTTTGGAAGGTTTGTGTTCACTCTCTCACTGTTATGAGAAGAGGTGCAGCTCTCCAGTAAATGAGTGTTTTATGGGTCTTCGGGCAGGAGCTCAGTGTGTTTATGGAGAACACACCTCCTTAACCAGCAGAGTTTAAGAGCCCTATTTCCATAAAGCCCAGTGTGTGTGTGTGTGTGTGTGTGTGTGTATGGGGTTCATGCATAAATGATAATTAGTGTTTTGTAAAAAAGAAAAAAACAGCTTTCCAAGACCACATAGGGGATCATGGGAAATAAGGTAGCTTCTGAGAGCAAAACAACCTGCTGTATGATTTCAAGTCAAAACAAACCTGATATAGTGACAGCTCCCACATCACTTGATAGATTAGAGATAAGATGTTTTCGTTCCCAATCAGGTGGAGCAGACTCCAGATTCCCAAAGCAAGAAAACTGCTAAAACATTCCATCTTTCATTCTGTGCAAGCATGTTTGAGAGTTAGGGAACCATGTAGGAGTCTTAAGCGCATATGTTGGTTTATTGCTAGCAGATGCCCTTTATTTAAAAGGAAGAGGAAACAGAGGTTAGATTGAGGTTTTCTGTAAGCTAGAATAGTACTAAGTCTGTCTTTATATATTTAGTACCAAGAAAGTTGATGTCATGTACCAAATCGGACATGTGGAACACAAAAGTAGATGTTTAGCAGAATGTTAACACGAGGAAAACAACAGTGGATGTTAAGAAGAATCTCAATAGTGCTGACAGAAAACGAAACACTATTCTCTTGAGTCCAGCAAAAACATTGTGCTGAAATCTTGGTTTCACTTTTCAATGTTATTACTTAAATACAGACACGCTGAATATGTTCACCTACTCAAATTTTGCAAAATAAGTGTTAAAAATAAATATAGTGAGGGAGAGAGACCACTAAAAAGAAGCAAAAAGCATTACAGTAAGACAAAAAGAGCTAGAAAGACTGGAAGAGAGAAAGAGACCTGCGCCGGGATGTTTTTCACTCTGTCCCACATGACTACCCTCCTCATCAGTGGTGTAGTGGTAAAGGAATAGCCTCTCGCTGCTCACCTCATTACCGTCTGTACACATGACACAGACTCACTTCTCCCACTCTCTCCTCCCTCAGGGTGGATGCTTAAATGACAGCTATTAGCCAAACACAGGGCTATTTGTTTTCATATTTCCTGGCCCTGTGCTATCTGACATGATTCTATTTGTGCCTGCAGTGTTACACTGCGTGTGTGATGACTGATGGGGCGCCAGGCAGAGCTGGTTTTGCTTGGCTGCTAAACTGGGGCATTCGTGGAGGTGGAGGGGCACAGGACACTGATATAACTCATTCATCATATGGAGAGATGGCGAGAAAGACAATTTATATGTTCCATGTTTAGGAAATATTGTAATTTGTACAGGCAAACTAATAAAACTCTTTCATTTGATTTGGACTTTAGTGAGAGAGAGAGAAAGGTGTGCATCCTGGTACCTAAAAGAGGCTGAGAGTAGAACCTAACATCCTCCCGAACATTCAGATAAGTGGTCTAACAACATAAAACTGTATTTTCATTCAAATATCATTAAATATGTATTAGAAGTATTGGTGATGCAATTATATTACAATATGATAAAATAACTAAATGATATGTTTACATTATATTAAATATTACTATATTTTTATTATCATTGGCTTAATAATAATGGTTTAAGACAATGAATATATATTTATGTAATTATGGAGAAAAAGGTATTTGCTGAAGCCCATTTTCATTCACAACCAACACATGGAAAGTGCATGTTTCGGCCCCTATTTAGAGATTTGCTCCCACTTTCCCCACATCATTTATATTTATGAACACACTGAGTAAAATGATCTAGTGTACAGTAAACAGCATAGCTTCCCTGAGTAACATCTGACCTCTGGAACTCTCTCAGGGGTCACATGACTAAAGTAGTTGTCATTTCATGCTTTCTAAAAAATGTTTTTTTTCTTAGTAGGTGTGCCTTATGAGTGTAATCAGAGCTGCAACATTAAACAGAAGCCTGAATAAGGAGCAGTCAAGTTTATTACATCAGTCAGAATGAGAGCGAGAGAGACAGATGGGCCACCAGAGGCTACCACACACTTCCTCTCTCTCTCTTCAATTACCCATCTCTCTCTTTCATTCTGTTTATGCTTTATTCTTACATCACACTCCACCCTATATAAGTGTATGGGAGTGTGTGTAATGTGTGGGGCACTTGTGTCAAACTCTACAAAAGACACTATTATATCCCAGGGGTTGATTTTTAAGGAAAATTAATAAATTATTTACTTATTTGGTATATGAAAGTCATATTAAAACAGTGTACCATGCTTTATAACTTCCATCAAATTACAGATGTCCCACAGTTTTGGCATCATCTACATCATGACCATTAAAGGTCAAACAATGTGTTAAATAAGAGGTGCGAAGAAAAGGGAAAAAACACTGCTGCACATTTAATTTGTCAACCAACTGTCAAGCTGTATTATGTTATGTTGCAGAAAAGTCTTTGTTTAAATGTTTACTTAAGGTATATAAAATGTTAGAAAATGAGCCTCAGCAAATAAAATGAATTTGACATTTTTATCATCATATTGTTTAAAATGTCATCATCATCATTAGTGAATGAAATATTGAATTGAAGCACCAATGTCATTGGGAACAGGAATGAAAAAGTAAACAAAGGTAGTAAAAAGAAAAACTTTACTGTTGTTCGCAAAACAACGGCACCAGACAGAATAGGTGGAGATTGTAAGAGAGACAGAATGAGAAACTGCATTGATGGAATTGAGAGGAAAAAAGGGAAGATAACATTCTTCCGATAGAGTAAACTACACATAACATGCAAACACACCTAAAAAGTCAATGTGGTTATCAATGTGTTTAAAGAGCAGCACTCAGAAAATATCTCTTTCACATGACAAATGTCCAACCTTGGCTCATAGCAAAATTGCTCAATTATGTTACTCTTTGCATGTTTTGCAACATTTTGAGTGTTCAGTCTAATCTGAAATAGATGAATGTGAAACTGGCAACATTTTATTACTTTAGTTCAGAAATTCAGAAATGTAATGTCCGGAGAGTGCTGCTAAAAGATTAGTGCTGTAATTAGTCTAATTAAGATAATTAGTGGTCAGCAATTTATGGTAGATGGTAAATCTGTGGTTGTCAGAATTTTACCGTAGTAAAAATACTATAGCAATATTTTACGGTTTACGGATTTACAGTTACTTATATTAAATATTTCTTAAACTGATGTAATGTTAATATACCAACCTCCTGAAGTTCTGAAATCTGTTTGTTTTTACCAGTGATAACCATTAAAATCAGGCGGTGTCATCAAAGTCACACCACTCACCAAAGCTCACCACAATCAGCTTTTCCACAAGCTGAGAAGTTTAAAAACTAAACTGAAATATGCAATAAACATTAACATTAAAAAAATTAATTAACTAAACATACAGTACATAAGAAAAAACTAAAAAGAAACGTCTCAAGGTTACAAAGGTAACCCTAGTTCCTCGAAAGAACGAGACGCAGCGTCGGCAAGACGCTATGGGAAGGCCTCCAGCGTGACAGCTCTGAAAGGTGTGTAAAATCTGCCAATTAAATATTGGGACGTCATAGGCGGGTGACGGGTGCTGCTTTAGCTTCTGTCATGGTTACGAGACGCGGCATCTCGTTCCTTCGAGCAACTAGGGTTACATTTGTAACCATGAGACGTTCCTATTCAGGAACGCGAGCCGCATCGGACGCTATGCGGAACGAGATGCCCACACCTCCAGACTCCCAGACTCACACCTCCAGATCCCTACCAAGTGTGTGGTTGTGCATAACTAAGGCAGGAGAACAGAAGAGCCAGGAGTGGCTCGCATAAAATCGGATGAATGTGTGGGGGGTGGACCACCCCCCAGTGTTGCATATGTCACCATCAAGACCCCTGATAGTAAGGCCTCGAAGGCCGCCACACCTTGTGTTGAGTTCGCTCTGACTCGGTGGGAGACCAGAGGATTCATAACACATGTAACACACAGTCTCCTTAGTGCTCTCCTTCTCTTTATTCTCGGATGAGGAGAGGAGCAGTGCCGCACTGCCCTGCCGAGGGGAAGTAACGGTAGCTGGCGCTTCCTCACCCACCGGGCTGGCGCTGGACCCAAAGCTGAGATAACTGAGATAGGGACTCGCCCGTCTCAGCGAGGACTGTGTACGAAGGCTTCCTCTTTACTCAAGAGAGCCTTCTGGGAGCAAATCACGCGTAGCGGCATACCCTCACACATCAGGCAGCTCTCAGCATTGTTCTCTAGGAGAGCCGCTTGAGTGTGCTTTGTCCCCAGGCAGACTACACACAAAGTGCGAGGATCGTTCGGCAAGATATAACACTTGTACGGAGGAACGAACACTCGATAGCATGAGTCGCCTTTATTGCCCCTCTTCTTTTCTTTCACTTTAGACAAACTTTTTTTTTTTTTTGATGGAGACGCTTTTAACACACACAGACACAGAACGCTTGCTGAATGACAAAAAGCTGGAGCCGGCAGCATTCAACGTGCTTTTATGCTTCCAGGCCAGTGATGCCACCCGCCTATGACGTCCCAATTTTTCATTGGCTGATTTCACACACGAATCAGAGCCATTACGCTGGAGGCGTTCCCATAGCATCTCGTCGACACGAGTTCCTGAAGTGGAACAAAAAAAAACATGAAATTTGAAATGCAATGCAGGGAATTCTGGGAATGTCATTTTACGTTTTTCACTGTACATTCCTTTTCACTTCCAAAAACTGTATTTTTATCGTAAATTGGTATGAAATGTCAATTACAGTTCTTCACTGTATATAGTAGGGGAACTTACCATTAACCATTTAACAGGTTTTTACTTTAGCATTTTCACAGGTTTTTTTGCCGTTAAAATCACTTTTTTTTACAGTGTACACTAAAAGCAAACTGATAATGCTAATGAAATAAAAACACATTTGCCGAAGCAACAATGTCATTCTATCTTGCTTCTACAAGTCTTTGAGCTCTTTTATCAGGTGAGCTGCTGAGCATGTTTACTATGTCAGAGAAGCTATACATATGGAGCTAGTTATAAGATGCAACATTTATTATTTAACAAAACATGCAGCATAGCAAAAGTGTTTTGAAGACACCACCTGAACATAAATCTTTATTAATTAATAATTTGTAATGTTAATTATAGGAAAAGGAACAAAACCTGGAATTATATTGCCACTAGTGTACATTTAGGCTGGGAAATGCAGTGAGTTGCATCTAGTAGAAAGTTTAGTTTTTCGCTTTTAATGTAGGTAGAGGCATATTTTTAAATGAGACTATGTTGCAATGTCACTGAAATTGTGAGCTATGACATTTGTCTGTCAGGCATTTTGCGTTTGATTTTGATGTGGCTAAATCATCACTAAAAGCACTTTTAAAGAGACAGTTCATTCAAAAATAAATATTCTGTCATCATTTACAAACTGCGGTGAGTAAATGATGACAGAATTTTCAAGCAAGAAACAACAGATTAAGCAGTATACAAAAATACAAAACACAACAGCGTACGACTGGCATCAACCAGTCATGTCCAAACTGACATAAACGAGTGTAAACCAGGAATATTTATTTATTTACCGTGCATGTTTGTGTGCTCAGAGCATTAGTTACACACTAAAATGACTCAGTGTTGTGAAACAAAATTTGGCGCATGAATTATCAAACACAACTGAAATTCAGTTTCATCACCCATAAAACCTGTTTAAGAAGCTCATGAAGCTCTGTGCCAGACTACATGTTCACACACGCACACAATTGATTGGGAATGTTGATTAAAGAGCAAAGATAAATACACACTTGCTACTCACGCTTCAGAGTCATTAGTATTCAGGTCTAACCATCTACTCCCCAGTGGATGTCTCAGCAATGGCTGCAGGTAACAGTTTTATGAAAGCGAAGGACGAGAGAGGTAGAAAGAGAGGGAGGGAGAGAGCGAAACGCTTGCCTCTTTTTCTCCAAGAGAGAGAGAACAGATTAATCCTGTGATTTCAGCTGCCTGTATCTGCTCAATAGGGGAAATTACGGCTGGCACAAGGCTCCATTTTCATTAGAGTCCAGACTACATATATATTCAGGCTCTAATTGAGGCCAGGGCCCTCCTGCTCTGTAATCGGGCCCTCTATAACTGTCTGTTTAGTGCTTTCTGCTCCTTTCCCTGGGTTTTAATGATTTCTGTGTGTAGCGGCCGATGGCTGTTTAACGGATCACTTCCTGCTCGGTTTGTCTGTTCGTTCTAAACAAAGTTCGGTGGAATGGAGACGATTCATCACTTTTGGATTCGCCTTTGAGAGACTTAAAAAAAGAAAAGAGAAGGAAAGAGAACGTGGATAGCTTGCACATCTTCCGTATGCCAGATTTAATGAGTAATGTTTAGAGGAATGGGAGAGATGCATGCTGGGAGACTTTTCAAAAAGCCTGCTTTTGTGCTTTCAAGACCATGTGTGGACGTCAAAATGATTAGTTCTAGTTAAGCTAAAGACTCAACATACACAAAAAGCACATGTTACATGTACACACTGTACTGAAATAACAAGGAAGAGCTAAAAAACGACCGAAGCTGTAAACAGGAACTCGTGAAGCGAGTCTCCCAGACTCCCCAATGCACTTCCCCTCAGTGTGTGTGAATGTCTTCATACAATGTGCATGTGTGTTTATACACTGGTCATGGTTTAGGCCATTGCTAAACTTGGAACTTTTAGTTTAGAGGTGTATGATATGGCCAACCAAAACCTTATACCACCAAAACCTTTTATACACACTGAGAAATAAAGTAACAAAAGCAGACACTGGGGCAGTACCTTTTCAAAAGGTACACTTTTGTACCTTTTATGTTCAAATATGTACACTTTAAATATTAAATAAAAAGTAACCTTTAAGTACAAACCTGTGACAGCTTTTGTACCTTTATTTCTGAGAGCTCGTAACTGAATACACACTACTGTGTCTCCTATGTTCACCAAGGGTGCATTTATTTGAATAGAAAAATATTATAACAATTATTTCAAATAACTGTTTTCTATTTAAAATGTAATTTATTCCTGTTATGGCAAAGATTAATTTTCAGCAGCCATTATTTTATCATCAGTGTCACATGATCCTTCAGAATTCATCGTGATAACTGATTTGGGGATCAAGAAACATTTGCTTTTATGATCAATGTTTAAAAAAAACACCATAATAAATGTAATGCTTTGTATTCTATTATGTTACAAACAGTGGGCAAAGAACTATAATAAAGAGCATAAAAAGGATTTACTTAAAAATTTACTAATTTAGTCTAGAATCGAAATTCTAACTAAACGACTCACATTCAAAAACACATAAAAAATGCCATTACTCTTTCATAACTCAATTGAAGAAAGTTTTATAATGTCTTTCATTCAGATTAAATCAGTTTCATTGAGCCAAGATAATTTAGTTGGATTACGGTTAAATTAATGTACTGTAGGAGTAGTTTTAACTCCACATCATCAAGTTAATTTGAAAGGCTTTTAAAAAAAATTTATGTTCTTCCAACCTAATTTGTTAAGCATTAGTTTTAAAATACACTAGCAATAGCAAACGACATCATGCCAAATGTATAACATATATGATAAAGCAAGGTAAAACTCATCAGACATTCTGTAACATTTACTCTCCCAAAATATGCTGGCAACAAGAAACATAGTTTTAGTTGTCAAGAGATTCATGTAGTGGCAACACAAAATGATTAAGTAACCGTGGATTGAATATGATAAAATTAAGTTGTGAAACTAAAATGTGGCTTTAGTTCATTTTAATGAAGTCAACAGAACAAGCAGCAGGCTAAATATCACATTATAAATTCGCCGAGAACCCACAGGAGCGTTATGGGAGATGTAGTTTTTAGGTTCAAGTGAAGCGAGAGCTGAGCTGAAACAGGAGGGAAGAGATAAGAACAGCAACGTCTGATGAAAGAAAAAGATGAGGAGAAATGTGCCATAAATTGTCTGTGGCTATAACAGATGCAATCTGGCCAAAGATGCAAACCATACACCAGCCTGGGCACAGTAGGATGCAGCTTTACACGTGTGTGTGTGTGTGTGTAGACGGGAGGCTGAGGGATTGGTTGCCAAGGAGATTCTGACACATTGGACCCCACTCCCTGCTGCCCTCAGTTTAGCCTTGACAAGGCAGAGAAAATGCTTGGAGGCGGGCAAGCTAATTTACCATCCCTCCCTCCCTCCCTTTTTTCTCTGTCTCTCTTTTTTACCTCTGCCTTTCCAGTTTCGTTCCCTCTTTCTCTCGCTCTCGCTGTGAGGTCTCGTTACAGAGTTAGAGGGTACTTGAGTAATTAATGTGGAATTCAAATGAGCTTATCAGGTCAAAAGCAGCTTTGCTCCTTTAGGATACTCTCCACTCATGAAAAACAGCTCTGACAAGCTTACAGTACAATACCACATTGTGAATACTGATGACAGCCCCAGATTCATTACAAAACAAAACTTACACACATTCTTTCTTCTTCTCAGGGAAAAGGGGATTAGCCAGCTTAACTTTATAGTGTAACAAAAATTCATTATTAACTGACATGGGCAGAACAACAGCTGAAAACAACACTCACACGAGCCTCTGGGACAACTTCAGGTTCACCATTTTATCTGGTTTGTTCGTTTGAAAGATTTATGGTATGACAGCGAGGATGAGCAAAATTTGCTTTCAATTCTTGAGCTGGAATCTGAATTGGCTTCACTACACAGGATTCTAAAATATAATGAATGGGAGAATTTACTCAATTGCCACTTGCACACATTCGACACAGTAACAAATCAGATGAATGTTTATTAGTTCAATACAAGCTGCAACAAAGCATTAATAAATGCGTATTTTGACTGATTAGGCTTATCATTCCCTGAACATTTTTTATTGTGTTGTTTTGATTTTTTTAATAATACTGAAATGTTCACTACTGCTCACTAATGTGCTCACAAAACGCAGTAACAATTTTATTTATTTATTTATTTTTTAAATAAAGTAATATTAATATAAAATGCCATGAATGTGCCATTCAGAAATTTTAATGTGCTGATATGTTTGTTCAAACCATAATAAACTTGTTTTAAAGTTCTTTCAAGTTTATTTGAAATAAAACACTTCTGCAACATTACAAATGTCATTATTTTCACTTGATAAATTTGATTCCATGCTAAATTAAGTATTATTATTACTAAATTAATTTATTTAAACATTTATTTAAAAAGATCTTACATATACTTTCACCACATTTCTCAATTATATATGTCAATTATATGCAAACTAATAAGCAACTGAGAATTGGTCCCTATACTAAAGTGGCACCCCACAAATTGTCTAATGGATTCTGAATGGTATGTACAGATGCACATATAAAGTCAGTGAAGGAGATGGTAGATTAGATGGTACACACAAGACCTCTATACCATCTGTTTATCAAACTCATGACAAAAGTATTGCTTCGTCCATTCTGGGAAAGCTGTCCAGAAAATGCAACAGCTGCAGAAATAGGATATTTCATTACAGAATGAGAATGTGTGTAATAGTGGAACCTGGCGATGGGATGAGAGTGGAAGATGGGAGAAGTGAGGAGGCAGAAAATGAGAGAATGAAGGAGGGGGTGGGAGACAGACCCCCCAAACCCTCTGCTGCATTTCATGTTTCATTGAGGCTTTCCATCTGTTTTGCTGCTTCATTTGAAAAGCCTTCATACAGTACAACTTGATTTAAATCCAATCGGTTAGAGTGGCATCGTTCTGTGTATGCTGTGCTTTCCCAGGAAAACAAAATACATTTCAGACACAACAGATAATTCTCTGAGCCTATATTTTTTTTACAGTCACACACAGACACACACACACACATGTTGGGTTTATATGTTCTATGGGGACATTCCATAGGCGTAATGATGTTTATACTGTACAAACTGTATGTGGCATTGTCCTACACCGACCCTACACCAACCCCTTACAGGAAACTATGTGCACTTTTAGATTTTCAAAAAACATCATTCTGTGTGATTTATAAACATGTTTCCTCATGGGGACCTCAGAAATTTCCCCACAAGGTCAAAATTTGGGGACAATTGGTCCCCATAAGGTGATAAATACCAGGTGCACACACACACACACACACACCTTTTACTTCATCTAAATAAGGACAAATATTTGAATTATTTGAATTTGATGTTAACTGTAAATCATAATAAACCCTAAAATCTAGGTAAAATCCTAAAAGGAAATGACAAAAAGATTAATTATTAAATATATGAATATCTTTATAAATATGTATGCTTTTTTTAATAAGGGCATTGCTGGATGTCCCCAAAGGAATGTCTGATTTGGTTAATTTCTGAGCACAAATTTGTCCCCAAAGAATAATTAGGTAAACACACACACACAGAAACATTGCTCAAGGCAAACTCACTCACAAAGTCCACATTTCACACAAAAAAAACACACAATTTACAAGCCAGGAAGTTCGGAAACGTCCATCTTGGCATGGAACTGTGGGACTTGGATGCTTTCTCTACTGACTGTATTGCGTTTTCTCATTTCAGCTCTCATTAACTGCTGATGTCGTATCAGATGAGATCTGTTTACTCTAATCAGAGCTGAGGTTCAGCCCTATTACTCACTGAAATCAAATCATCCTGTAAACACAGCAGTACAGTACCTCATAAATGGCAGTGTGTTTAATTATGTTACTTTGTTTGTGAACGTACAGATGCTGTCTCAACTTTCATGCAGCCGCATATGGCGTTGATTAATTAATCTCTCCCTCTCCCTCTCCCGTTCTCTGTAATTTCCTTATTCTTCCTGTGCTTAACACCTGTCAAGAGAATCTGAACCCTCATCTGACAACCTCAATACAAGGTGGCACATGGATACGGATGGCACCCTCGCCAAGACAAAGTAAAGATGGGTAAACATACTGTTTGCATTTCCTGCCAGAAGCAGATTTTCTGGAGGATCCTTTCAAAGTCTAAGTGCAGACATGCAGAATAAACAACTACAACAGATGTCCAGCGCAAGGAAAGATGGCCAGAACGGACCATCTCTCTAATTGATCCATTTATCATGAAAATGATCAGTTCAGTGAAAAGGTGGGATGGAAGTGAACACGGCCTGAGGGGGTGCGGCCGTTTGGCTGGGTATTTAGTCATTAGAGTGTCTGAAACAGCAGGACTTCCCACTGTTCCCTACAAGAGTTTCCCATCATACTGAGACTGTGAGCCAGAGGAGTTTAATCAAATCTCCACTGTGGTCTACATCTGGAATCATGAGTAGTTCTGCATTTCATTTTCTCAAACTGATCTTTAAATAAGTCTAACCCTGTTCTCGCTCTCCAGTCTTTTGTTAAACCACACACAAATCTCAAATTCCTCGATTTTTAGTGTCTTTTAAACATTCATTAGATATATGAGTTTCCTTTGGTAATAAAGAACCCACAGACTTATAAGCAACCATCTAGTAACCTTATACAAACTCATTACGCAAAAAAAACTGGGCAACCAGCCATAAAAGCATCGTAGATTTGCACAAGCCAGAAACAAATCTTACTTCACATTCAAGCCTCGGTATTTGTGGTCAAGTCAGTAGTTTACATTTCTAATGCCCTGCAAATTGTTTTAATACCATTACAATTTTTTCATTATTATTATTATTTTATGACTGTTACATTTTTATGAATTTAAATGCGTAATATCATATTTAGAATTTTAAACTCATAATTTTAAATATTTTTGCATATTTATTATTTAATTTAAATTACAATTTAAAACTTTGTTTTATGAAAGAAATCTTGCATTTATTTGATAAAAAATAATATTTTGAAATATTAAAAAAATATATTTTCATATATTTTAAAATGTAATTTATTCCTGTGATGGAGTTTCCAGCAGCCATTACTTTAGTGTCACATGACCCTTTATGTGATCATTTGTTGATTTTGTCCTATATATTAAATATATCAGTATTTTTTTTTGTATATTTCTATACACTTTTTCACAAACAAGAATTTTTTTTTCAACAAAGTTGCTGAAATGCATGCAGTATTATTATAATTAATCAGGCAAATCCAAGAAAGCATTTATTTTTTTAAATGCATAATAAAATGTACAGTGTTGGGGGTAACACATTACAAGTAATGCAAGTTACGTAATAATACTACTTTTTCCAATTTTAGAGTAATACAGAGTAATACTTTTTCAAAAAAGTAACGGCAGTTACTTTGTTTTCTTATTTGTTGCCAGACTAATCTTCTGGCCCCATGTTGTGGTGTGTGAATACAGTGTAGTTCTAGACTAAATAGTTCTAGACTTACTTGTGAAACTTTTTGGTATGAAAAGGCTTTTACATTTGCTATAAATTGAACTTTTTATATTAAAAACAAACACTCAAGCTAGGCCTATGAAAGTAACGCATAAGTAACGCAATGCATTACTTTCCATAAAAAGTAACTAAGTAACGCAATTAGTTACTTTTTTAGGGAGTAACGCAATATTGTAATGCATTAATTTTAAAAGTAACTTTCCCCAACACTGATAATGATAATATATAATATTCTTGTCATTCTATACTAGCCAGTTAGATCATTTTTGCTAACAAGTTTAAAAAGTCAACAAGCAGAATTGGCAATGATAGCATTTGATTAAAACTTAGGTTAGGTTAGATTAGCATTAAGGTATGTGATAACAGCCACTCTCTATATTATAAAAAGAGTATGATCATTACTGGCTGATTATATTTGCAGAGCCTGTACATTCCAAATAAATACTTTCCTTCATTATTTCATAGTTTGCTATACTCCAGGTACGATTAATGAGCTCACAGTAGTCTCTGATTACAAACATCTCATGCATGTTCAAATCTCAGCCATGAACTGTAGAGAGAAAGTATGTGTGTGATAACTTCATTTTTAATGGAATCATGATTGAAGAAATATCAGGTGAAAAAAAAAATCAATGATGATATTTTCTGAAGATGTGAGGCGGAGTGGGAAAATGTCACAGGCAATGGCTAATGAAGGGAAATAAGTTAGATAAATTATTTAAAGCTTGTCATTAAAAAATGTCCAGAAAGAACAAAGGGTTGATACTAGAAAAGGTCAGAGCGATGAAGGAGAGATTCATTAACCTCAGTCCACCTCAACCATGCAATTATCACTGCCACTGATCTTTCTCTCTCTTCCTCTCTCTCTCTCTCTCTCTCACTCACTCTACAAGGTGTTAAAGCAGAAAAAAGCACAGCTCAGATTTCTTCTCAAAGAGAAACCTTAACAACTAGGAGAACCATGTCCCGTCCTCTTCATCAAACCAGAAACAAACCAGCCTTGACCATTTCACACTGGTCTAAGCTGGACTCTTTAACAAGGAGGTTCTCCACCATTGCTGGTTGGTTTAGAAAGAAGAAAGTGAAAGTGAAGAGTTTTTTATTCACCCTTCAACCTGCTCCCTCTTTCTTTATTAATTCTAAGGGGTAAGTCTTGCGTGCATGTGAGGGTGTTTTATGTCTGGATCAAATCGGAGAGGTTTGGGGAGGTGTTCCCAGCACAGGAATGTTCTCTGCTCAGCCCAGGGATTTGGGCTCTAATTGCCAGAATGTTCTGCTAATTCTTCATTTGTGGGTCAGGGGCCAGCTGTGGACCTCTGGGCACTTAGCTCCGGCCAGCCCTCACCAGGCCAGACAACACATTCTCAGGAAATTCTTCTTTTTATTATATTAAATATATATATATATATATATATTTTGCCCGGTCTCTTTTTTACTCTCTCTCTTTCTCTCACACAGAGGAAACAGGAAATGAAAGTGAAACACAGGATGGGTGGGCCATTCTGCATATTTTAGTCATGTATCTACCAATTTTTCTTTTTAAAGGGTCCAATCTTAACAACAACAAAAATCCTGGATCCTGGACCCTTCTTATTCTATTGTAGAGTTTTTTATTGGTCTAACAACATATTTTCATTTCTAAACACAAACAAAAGTACAAAAATAAGTAAATACTGAAGACTAAAAAAGTGCACAGTGTGAGCCTGGTTTAAATTGAGTAACAGAGAAACATACGTGGAAGACGTCTTCCTCTCTCCAATTTCTATATGAAACGAAGATTAATATTCAACGCAAGCCTAATTTGTCGAATTTCTCTGCTTTTATGCCAGAAGACTTGAATCAAACCACACTGCTGTGTGACAGATGAAGGATCCATGCTGATCTCAAATGAGATCTTTCACAGCTCCACCAGAGGTCTGGTCATCAAAGAACGCTCTGAGACTCATGCACCAGCCTTCTGAAGACTGTCCTTATCATACACACTCGGATTAAAAACTCATCTTGATGTATTTAGGTCAGATTCCTGTGGGAGTGGCACAAAGGTGAGAGATTAATTGGCTGTAATATGTGTGATTGAGGATACAAGATGAGAACAAGAACACCGGAGTGAAGAAGCTTAAAAACATTACATTTCTCTGGTAAAGTCTGCTCCAAAACCTAATGTCCTGCATAGGGACATAGTATTTTAAGGCATTTCTGATGAATAGGCTGTTCCGAAACATAGAGAGCTTAATTTTGCTGCATCTTGCATTGGCCAAATTTTATGCCAACACCGCAGGTATCCTTCTTTGGAGGGAAAAAATTCCTTCAATTCCGAAAATAAAGTAAACTAATAAATCCAAGATGATAGACACAGTGAGAGAAATATCAAATATAAAAGTAATTTTTCTTCAATACTTAAGTTTTTCCAGTTTATATATATATATATTTTAAATGACATAAAAATATGTTTTGAAAAAGAGCTATGTTCTAGAAATCAGGCATTGCATTACTATGGAAATGGTATATCAAAATCATATTATAATTGTCACGATTGAGACACGGGAAGACGTTCGGATCCATATGCAACACACTCACAAAGTGAAACAGATGACAGGGTCGATAACGGCAGACGGGCATTTCAAAGGCAACAGCAAGAGGATAATCAGAGTTTGTGGCAAAGGGTCAGCCGATGAAGCAAACAGAGTCCAGAGGAGTGAGGCAAGAGCAAGAGTCCGAGAGCAGGCTTGGGTCTAGATCCAGGGAGGCAGAGAAACACAGAAAAACACCAGGAACACAGGTACACACAGATGGCTTGACAACGGGGAAAACTGACGTACATCCAACATTGACGAGCGACTAATACAAGGACATCCGGGATATTTATACATGTGCATGTAACAATCCGGGATATTTATACATGTGCAAGAGTAACCAAGACAACATATGAGGTGGGTAGAGACGAGAGTTCATTGATAATTAGTCCATACAATGTAAACGGAGACATGAAACACAGACATAGTTCATGAAGGGCTGGAGTGTCATCCAAAGCTAGACTGACACATCCAGCCGAACATAACAATAATAGCTTCCATTCATGCATTCTAAAAAACTTTGGATAGTGCACTTTAATGTCTGTATTCAAAAATGTCAGTCACTTAAGGGGTCACTGGATTATAACAGCATTTGAAAGGAATATTTGCTAAATATTTTCCAACTGTTAGACTACAGCAAAAGACATAAGAATACACATAGGTAGTACACAGATGTGCATGCTCACCCAAAATATGAAATACGCTGTGCTAACAAGTTCAGACTGCTCATTTGCATACACGGTTGACAGCTGTTCATGCACAATTATCCTTTTAGAATGACAAACTGTAATACTGTGTAGAATTTCTATTCAAACTGAAAGCATAAATCTAGGCTATCCCCTGTCATTTTAAAAGTGCAATGCAAAACTGTGATATTTCATTCACTGACACTCTTCAAACTCGCCTGCGACCCACTAAAACAAAACCATACTGTTTTAAAGTTTGAAAATGATGAAAATTTATATTAAAAAATGGTACCATCTTACTTGAAGTCTAAATTAATAGTATTTTTATGCAACGCTTCTTTAATCCCTAATATTTATTTTAAAATATAAAAGTATGATGATACTTTATGTATGATTTGACAATCATATTATTAAACAAATAAAGTGCAATAATATTATTATTACTATTATTGATTAATTTTTTATAATTATATTTAATGGGTCACACTATGTGCAGTGTGAGAACCAAACCAAATCTGATCTTATGAGAACCAGGCTGAGAAACGTGTTTGCACCCCTGTGAATAACCATCTTTTAAACTAGGTGTAAACAGCGATCTGTTTCAGCTGTCCATTTTCCATGGGATTTTAATAGCAGGTGTGAATAGAGCCTATCTACTCCGGTCACTATTAGAGAGTCAAGCTCAGCTCTCAGCGAGGGTCGTGCTTTCAGCAGGTCTGGTGAGGGATCGGCAGTCTATTAAACCAAACTCTGCTCAA
Source organism: Enteromius treurensis (assembly GCA_032275025.1). Taxonomy (NCBI): domain Eukaryota; kingdom Metazoa; phylum Chordata; class Actinopteri; order Cypriniformes; family Cyprinidae; genus Enteromius; species Enteromius treurensis. Next base: position 10,162,096 of record JAUCMU010000033.1, on the reverse strand, counting down.
CTCAGAAACAGAATCCCAGCGTGAAGAAGTCAATCCAGCCGATTAACGAAGTCCCTGCTGCAGAGTACAGCTAGACAGAAAACTCACAAATCTAATCTAGAGACCTCAACCCTGTGGATGAGATGCTATTTGCATTGAAATAGAACCATCTTCAGCTGCCTGGTGTCAAGAGTGTGTGTGTACGTGTGTGTCTGGGTCTCAGGTGGTAGTGAATGAGCAAGCATTGGACTGGAGGGCTAACACTGAATTAAGGATACACACAGGTGCTGTAGAGTGGAAATGGAGTCTGGATAGTACCCGAACAGATTTAAAAGCTTTGTCACATGAGACACAGTGTGTGTGTGTGCGATTGTGTACGTATGATACAGGCACAGATGGCATTGTCAGTGGTGACCGATGAGTTTACTAGCTTACCACAGAAACAGCAGTCATCTATCATGAAGTATATGCGTTTCTGTCTGGTTGTATGTATTGCTGTGTGTGTGTGTGTGTTTATATATATATATATATATATATATATATATGTGTGTGTGTGTCTGTGATTCTCTTATGGTTTCATGAATATGCTGCATCCTGAGTCTCAACATTTTCAGTAAAGACTCTATGGGGATATATAATAAACCCTTGCTTATGAAGTATTATTTAACTAATCAAATTGTTAATTTGATTCCTTTGATACACTAAAATTAAGTCTAATTACACTACTGTTCAAAAGTTTGTTGAGCAAACAAATGTAGCCATGGGGAGCAGAAATACTTCTGTCAAACTGTTAAATATCCTAAACCCAAACTTAAAGAGTAGTGTAAATCGAAAGAGTGTATGCACACACACACACACACATACTGAATTAGTTCAGGTGTGGAACATTTGCCCTCTAGAACAGATGGTTTTACTTCTCACCACATATGGAGGCAGGTCTGGTCAGGTGTCAGTGCTCTCTTTCTTTGTGTGATGTTGTGATTAGCTGCTCTTGAGTCAAAGACAAATTTTTTATTGTGTCCACATCAGCCCATAAACTGCTGCCATCCCAGCACTGCCTCAGTCATGGATTTATTTTTCACATACATACACATGGCAGCATTTGTAATAATAAGGGTTTCTATATTGATATTGTGTGTGTGTGTGTGTGTGCGTGCAGCCTGATCTCATATTTAAACATAGGTTTTGATATGTATAACATTTACAAGCATAAACATAAATTTTAAAACATACACTTTAAACATATTGTAACGTTTAAAACATACAAATTGTTATGTATTTTTGGTAAAAAAAAATTGGGATTCCACCTCGATGCGGGCACGATTGTCCCCCGCTTGGGTCGATGTACTTCTCGCTGCGTTCAAAAGAGTGAGACAAGGCTATTCACTCACGGTCAAACTGTTAGGCCTCATGGCAGCAGCTTCCAGCGTGATTCCGTTGGGGTTGTTACACATGAGGCCACTTCAATGGTGGCTAAAAAACAAGGGGTTTTCCCCGAGGGGGAATCCTTTTCACTTAATCAACGTCTCTCGACGAGGAGTCCGAGCCTTGGATATGTGGAGGAAGCTGCAGTTTTTAGAGTCAGGGCCAGTGCTGGGTGCTCAGTGTCATCGAGTGAGTTTTACAACGGATGCATCCCTGACCAGGTGGGGGGGCATTCATGCGTGGTCGTCCAGCCCGTGGCCAGTGGACCGATCAACAGCGTCAGTTGCACCTACATATTTAAGCCCCTGAAGTATTTCCTCCCAGAGCCAGTGGGTAGTCATGTATTGGTGCGCTCCGACAATGTGGCAACAGTGTCATGTATCAATCATCAGGGGGACCTGCGGTCTCGTCCCTTATAGAAGTTGGCGCACCAAATCTTGATATGGTCTCGGGGGACGCTCCTCTCGCTGATGGCGATCTACATTCCTGGGTACCTGAATGTGGGAGCAGATTCACTGTCGAGGCACGGGCCGAGGTAGTAGAGCAAATTTATTGAGTTTTTTACTGAGCAGAGGTGGACCTATTTGCAACTCAGGAGAATGCGCAATGTCCCCTCTGGTACTCTCTAGTTCATCCAGCTTCACTGGGACTGGATGCCATGGTACAGAGGTGGCCGAGGCTTCCTCTGTATGCGTTTCCTCCGATGGCTCTGCTCCCAGGAGTTTTAGAGAGGGTTCGCCGGGACGGGGTCAGCTTACTGTTAGTAGCACCGTTCTGGCCGAACCGAATATGGTTTGCGGACCTAGTATCTCTCCTCGACGGGTTGCCATGGAAGATCCCAGTTAGGAGGGATCTACTCTCCCAGAAGGGGGTATCTTCTTACACCCTGGCCCAGATTTGTGGAATCTGTGGGTGTGGCCCCTGAGGGGGCACAGCTCATAGCGGCAGGATTAACGACCTAGGTCGTTCAGACTATTCTGCAGTCCAGAGCTCCCTCAACGAGGAGATTGTATGCACTAAGGTGGAGGCTTTTCGCCTCATGGTGTGTAGAGCGACAGCAGGATCCAGTTAACTGCACGATTGGCACAGTTCTGGAATTTCTGCAGATAAGGCTATCTTCGGGGATAGCCCATTCTACCTTGAAAGTGTACGTGGCAGCTATTTTTGCTTTCCACACACTCATTGGCGGCTGCTCAGTGGGTAGACATCCACTAGTCATACGGTTCTTGCGAGGTGCACTTAGAGTGAGGCCTGTGGTACGATCAAGAGTCCCAACTTGGGATCTAGTGGTGGTTCAAGAGGCCATTTCTCTGGCTCCATTTGAGCCTTTGGAGCAGATCTCTGACAGTCACTTGACTGTCAAAACTGCGGTCTTGATGGCACTTTCCTCACTCAAAAGGGTAGGAGATTTGAAGGCCCTGTCACCTTGTGGATGCTCTCTTTATGGCATATGACTCTGCAGGTCTCCCCTCACCGACGGGAGTCAGAGCTCATTCAACCAGTGGTGTGGCGGCCTCGAAGGCCTTTCTGGCAGGTGTCTCAATCTTGGACAACTGCAAAGCAGCTGGATGGTCCTCCCCCTTGACCTTTGTGAGATTTTTTGCTGTTCCACACTAGACAGGAACTTGCGGGTCTGGGATCGTTGGTATTTCGTTCCCATAGCATTTTCGGATGCAGTGTGAGTTCCTGAAAAGAAATGAGACACTGCGTCTTGTAGCCACACCCACTGCATCCCTGCCAAGTGCTTGCTTTATGCTTGAGGCTGGCGTTTGATTTACCGCACGTGCTTTAAGCTCCCCGGATCATGACTTCACCCGCCTATGATGTCCCGATCCCCTATTAGACAGATTTCACAGCAGATTCAGAGCATGGTCACGCTAAGGCGTTTTAGATTTTTCATTCTGTTCTCACATGTCCTTGCCTTGTTGTACTCATGCTGCATCCAAAATCGCGTACTGCTTAAGTAGGTACTACATTTAAAATTGAACGTACTACAGGACCGTTAAAAAGTACGCTCTATATAGTATGAATGTTGGTAGTATGAATGGAATTCGGACGTACTACATCCGCCATATTGATGTCGTCACGTGTCATGCGTCGTCACAACAGCACGGAAATTTTTATTTTAACGTACAATATAATATCACGTTTGTACAATATAATTATCACGTTCGTACAATATAATATCACGTTTGTACAATATAAT
>JAUCMU010000033.1:10128947-10139028 GCA_032275025.1 Enteromius treurensis | reverse complement strand
GGTCTTTGTCAGACGTTGAAATGACATCCCCTGACAAGCCAGAATGAAAGTTTTGATGACGTCTTTTTATGACGTCTCTTAGTCCAAAAGACGTCATGAAAAGACGTCATAAAAATGTTTAAGCTCTAGAGTGGAGAAATTCCAGGAGGAATTTCTCCACTTCATGGTGCAGAAGTCGCCAGTATGACCCAGTCAACTGCCCGGTTGGTACAGTGCTGGAGTATCTGCAGGCTAGATTTTCTGCAGGGGTATCCCACTCAACACTTAGAGTGCATAATGCAGCTTTATCAGTGTTTCATTCCCAAAGAAATGGTGAATCTGTTGGTAGACAACCCCTGATAGTACATTTCTGGCGTATTGCATTGACGTTGAGACCTCCAGTATGCTCTCGGATCCCTACGTGGGACTTAGCAGTGGTGTTAGAAGCATTGTGTAAATCACCTTTTGAACCTATAGAGGAGATTTCTGATCGCCATCTCACTCTCAAGACTACGTTCTTGTTAGCGATCTCTTCTCTAAAGCGAGTAGGAGACCTTCAGGCCCTTTCAGTAGCGCCTTCATATTTGGACTTTGCGCCCGGACTGCAGAAAGCATTTTTGTACCCTCGAGCAGGTTACACTCCGAAGGTCCTCGCTAACGCTCCACCACGCCCGATCGAGCTACTGGCGTTCCATCCTCCTCCCTTTCGGGATTCTGACCAAGAGAAGTTGAATCGTATGTGTCCTGTGTGAGCACTGGACACGTACGTGCACAGGGCAGCCTTGTGGAGAAAGTCTGACCAATTGCTAGTGTGTGTCGGTCCACCTAGGAGAAGTCAGCCTGCTTCTAAACGGACTATCAGTCTTTGGATTGTTGAGACAATCACGATGTGTTACGAGTCCTCTGATCTCCCCTCGCCGATGGGAGTCAGGGCTCACTCCACAAAGGGTATGGCGACGACTAAAGCATATTTAGCAGGTGTCCCAATAAAGGAAATCTGCGACGCCGTGAGTTGGTCTGTCCCCTCCACATTTGTCCGGTACTATGGTCTGGACATGCGGTTGACCCCTGGATCATCTGCCCTCTCGTCCTAGTGGTGTGTCTATAATATGACGTCAAAATCGGCCTAAAGCCCAGCCCGAGGGGTGTAAAAAAGTCAAGGCCCGTTGAGCCCGGGCCTAAATGCAGGGATCTAATCGGTTGCTCTAAAGACAGCAAAGATGAAAGTGAAATAAGACCAACACAGTCTCACAACCATTTTGTATGTATTTTACGAAGTGGCTAATTTCTACAAATTTGTACTACCTCACTAATACAATTTTGTACGATTTGTCTAAAACCCCATGATGAGTATTAGGTTAGGTTTATGTCATTCGTACAAATTCAGATGAACTAGCAATTCGTAAAAATATGTATGATTTAGCAAAAATCATATGAATTCACACGAGTGAGGTTGTACGAATTTGTATGAATTAGCCACCTTATAAAATATGTAGGAATTGCCATGAAATCAAGCTGGAAAGATTAAAGTCCTACTGAAACATGACAGGCCTCATTCATGAAACTTGAGCAGAACTATGACAATAATGTTTATAATAAAAATAACATAGTTTTGAATTTTATTATAGTTTTTTCTAAAGTAAAGAAATCTAGTTTAAGACTTTTTAAGACAAAGTGAATAAATATTAAGGAAAAATTTTAATGGAACACAATATGTCAATATGGTCTCCAAATGTCTACATTATTTTTAATTAATTTTGCAAAGAAAAGAAAACTACTGTGCCAAACCACTGCACTGAATCATTAGAATATGGAAACTTTTACTGTAACTTCTTACCACAGCAAAAATTGTGCAAATGTCTAAAATTTGTCAAACTAAATACATTTACTTGAGAAGTGAAATAAGTACAAATATATGTCAACTTAATTCAACTTAAACTTAATTCAAAGAGAAAACAAGTTCACTGATAGATGTTTATTCTTGTTTTAAGCATAAACTTAATTTTGTTCAGTTTCTGATAAAACAAGACTTCATATGTTCGGTTTGCATCTCATGTAAATGTATTTTGATTTAAGAATCCTTAGCTATTTATAATAGACATTCTAAGACATTCTACTTCAATTTAAAAACGTTTTATGCCCTTCTGTGGAATCTGTGGAAGGGTGAACTTTTTAGGATCTTCTTAAGACCTGCAGAAAATCCTTATTAGATAAACTACATGTGTAATATAATATAATACTGAAGCCTTCTGTTCTGCAAACTTAAGCAAGACAACACAGCACATACCACATGACTACAGAGACACAAACAATAAAATCGTCTAACATAGGAGAGACAAATTTCTCTGCTCCTCCAATCACCTAAGATCTAAATCCAAAGCCTGTGTGTATATTGTATATTTGGCCTGGCTAACAGTAATGCTGTGCTACTCACAGCCAGCTTTCCATCACCAAAGAAACACACATTTTCCTGCACTTAAGCTAATGTCAGCAGAAACCACTGGCACACATCTAATGCCAGTGGTGCTGAAGAGCTCCAGGATGGTGACGGCTGTAACAGGAGCGCTCCAGAGCAAACAGGCTGAAGATGCAGCCGTGGGGCTGTGAGAGGCGGGAGAGAGTTGACAGGAATTGTCAGGAAACTCTGTAAGCGGCCAGCAGACGGAGACGAGCTTGTCTCTGACGGGTTTATTGAAAAAGCTGCGGGCGCAAACAGCTTGAACCAACATGGCTCAACAACACACACACACACACATTCACAATACATAGACATAGATGGTCTTATTTCTCATTCTGCTTCTAAGAGTCTCTATTAACAATTTTTTCTTCAGGCACTAAATACATTCAGGAGGAGGAAGAGCAGAGGCAGTCAGAGAAATAACTATAAAAAAGCCATGTAAATATTGTTTAAAACCGTGCTCTAGTACATATGCCTGTCACACAATTTTTTTTTTCTTTCTGAACTCTATACCCATGTAAAACTAAACAAATCAATAAAAAACATATAAAACTAAAATAAAACAACAAAAAATAATAACACAATTCACAAAATAAAAATTTTTAATGTGGGGAACGAACAGGAATATTTAAAAAAATAAAAAAGGAAAAACAACAGAAACATATATACAAAATATAAACTAAAATACTTAATAAAACACAATAATAGAATTATACAATACAATACAAAACAAAATAAAAGAAATTTAAAAAACAACTATTAAAATAATTTAATTTTACAATAAAATATATCAGGGGAGCTAAAATCCACCAAGAAAATTCTGACTGCACCGGCCCACCCCCTTTTAATATTGTATCAACTGGCCCCTACATCACATTACATTGAGTGATGTAGAAGTATAGACAGAATAAACCAATAGGAGACAGCACTATCTTTCGCTTATTAATTAATGAATACAGTCTCTCTCCCCCCTACACATCTCTCTCCATGATGGTAACAGGTCTGCAAATGAACCAAACCCACCCAAACTAACTTAACATCACTAATACAATAACTAATACAAACCCCCAACTTGCTTAAATCTTGATCTAAATGACACAAAAATAAATAAACTCTAAAGAAATACCCATAATGCACCCAGCGCCGATTATAATATTACGTTGATACTAAATCTTTTTTTTTTTTTTTCTGGATGAAGACCCAGATTATTACCAACATTTGAGTAGCTTGTGCTAGTTTTCAGGCCCAGCAATAACATTCACCTGCAGCACGCCTGATTTTGGAATAAATCCGTAATTATATATATATATACTTTATTGAACCCCAAGGGTAATTCAAGAACAAACAAATAAATCAAAAAGTTTTTTAAAATTGTGGCCATGTTCTGCAGGATAACCTAACCATGACAAAGACATAGAGCACGAGCAACTGGTATAAATATTGGTTGGATATTTGCAGAATTGTAGAATACAATTATGTCTATTCATGAAATATATAAAATGTCAGTAAGAAGTTTCCAGGTCAAATCTCAGAAAACTATACTTTTTTTTTTTTTTTTTTATTAAATAAAGTTAGTAAAATTATAACTTTCAATGAAAGGGCCAAACAGAACGGAGAGCTGAAGTAAAACTGCTGTGGATGAGTGATAGCTTAGTGAAGTGCAGGTTTGAGAGCTGTATACAAAACACTGCTGCCCCAGGCAACTTCCTATAATACCTATGCCAGGATACGGCACTTGAGCAAATACTCATATGTGAGTTTGAATATGACTTAACATATTTCTCAGCTTTTTCTCTCTCTTCATAATGTCCCGTCATCCCATCTGTGTCTATCTTTGTAAGGGGAGCTTCTCTAAATTGCTCACTGCACGAGTTTGAAACACAGTTAGCAATGACTGGTAATACCAAACTTTTTCTCTTCAAGTACCTATTGCCAATCCTGTCAGGAGTCAGGAGGAAGATGAAGAGAATAGGGTGTGGAGAGAGGTGGAAGTGGAATTCACTTTTGGGCTTTGCTAATCACTTTTGGGCTTAGGGAAAGATTGGCAGAAATGGAAAAGGAGTGAGTTAATGAGAAAATATGAGGATTCTTGTGAGGCCTTTGAATGAAATATGGCTGATATCCTCTGTGTGCGGTGGAGACAGGGCTGTCTGTCATTACCACGCTGAGGGCAGAGAATCTAGGCTAAGTGTTCAGGCCATTTCTGTTGCCTTTCCAACCGACTGCGTAGATATGAGGATTTCACAGCCTATTACACATGATAATTGGAGAACATATCGAATTGGAGGCAATTTTCTCTTCTTCTTTGTATGCATAAATGTTTACAGTATCCAAAGTAAAGGCTTGTCTGGAAGCATGTGACAGAGCATGCTAGATGGCGGATCCAGTCACGAATCCAATGTTTGTTTCTAGAAATGTGCTTGCACTCTGTCAAATAATAAATAATAAAAAACAAAACAAACGACGTAAAAGAGAAGGCTATTTAAATGATGAATGTTTTGTTTACACGGTTTATTAGCAATTCCCGGCATGCAGTGATATTCAATAACAGCAGTTTACTAAAAGTGAACCTTTATCTCATTTCATTGTTGCCACTTCTCCAAATTAATCAACAAATTAAAAAAGAACGAGTTAAAAAGAGAAAAGAGATACGTGGACCAAAATTAGACATTAGGTAAACATTTGTATAAGCTGCAAAATTAAAAGTGTTAAAAAAGTGTGCAACAATATCAATATATGAAGCACAGCTTATCCTTTGATTAACTTTCAAACCAAGCAGCTTTGTGTTAGTCATTGCAAATGTAAATATTTCTCCCGTACACAAAATTAACAAAAGCTTGGATTCCTATTGAAAATACCGGATTTCTTCTGCGAAAATTTCCCAAACAACAATAAAAGTGAATGTATCTTAAGACAAGAAACTAAACTTTCAGAACAGCTAGCTTTGGCTCTAAATCATTTTCCGGTGCAAATGGGAGACACTGATCCCGGGCTGAGGTGGAACAGTCATAAAACAGAAGAAATGAAAAGAAAGACGAGAAGGCATGAGAGAGAGAAAAAAATTAAGTGCTGACTAAATGTCATCATCACGTCCATCTGTCATTATAATCAGACGTAATCACGGCTGTCGGTCTGCTGACACACACATCCGTACAACTGACAGTGCTTCTGAGGTGTCTTGATATGAGAGAGAGACAGGGAGACCAAAGACACATAAACCTGGTTATCAAAAGATTTAAAGCACAAAGATTTCACCAACACAGAAGATGTATCTGCTTTTAACGTTACTTGTATCGTGAGCAAACTGCTAATGTAACTAGAAACCAAATTCACCATTTAAAACCCTGTTTATCATTAGATACTAGTCAGTATTACTAGAATTGCAGTTAGATAACGTGAAAAACATTTTTAATAGTGACCACTACCAGATGCTGTCCTATTTTTTAGTCTTTCTGTCAAATTTTTAGTCTTTCTTGTCTGAATGTGCAAAGCATAAAAAAAAATTAAATAAGTAATCAATTATGACTGCCAATACTCTCTTAAGTCACTAGAGTAGTGCTAAATGCGTGTTTTCCTGTCGACACTTCACTCGTACTGGGAAAAACTGCAACGGCCATTGTTCGCTGCAGTGATATTTTGATAAACCAATCGGTAGGACGTCGTGCTAGGGCGACTAATGGCCGCGGCTCCCGCTGAAGCCCGCTATATATATGCCAGGCCGTGCATATATATAGCGTCCGCTTCGCCAGCAGATTTCTCCTTCAGCGACGAAGCCTTTGCTGGTCCTGACTAAGAAGGCTGCGCCTTCATAAAGATCAAAGCCTTGCAGCTGGAAAAATTTCCTCTGCCACCAACTGGCACACAGGCACCTCTGAGCGCTAAAAGAGCAAAATTTCTTACCCCCTTTGCCACATGCCCGGTCGCCGTTGCTCTGTCTGTGGGTCTTCTCTGCATGCTGCCGACAGACACGAGGAGTGCGTTGCCTGCCTGGGATTGCCTCATGCAGATTCCGCCCTCACCGGATCTGAATGCTCGTTCTGCGAGCTGCTCAGCATGGCAACTCTCCGCGCCAGCCCTCGTGCTCCCCCATCTCACAAGAGACAGCGGGGCAGAGGGCAGCACGCCGAGGTAGGTGATATCACACTGGCTAAGGAACAGGAACTCAGGAACGAAACAGGAGCCAAAGTGCAATGGCTCCCGATCCGCAACTCGGCGCTTCCCCTTTCCGAGAAGGCAGGGTCCCCGGCCCAAGATTGTGCTGGACCCACCGCCTCTAGCATCCTCCTAGTAAAGGCACGAAGAAGAGGGCGGGCAACAGTTTCGCAGACACTGGACCGCCCCGCAAGCTGGCAACACTCGCTGCCCAGCTTATTTCATGAAGGAGATTGAAACTCTGGCCCAGGACTGGCCCAGCCTCTTGCTCTATGCTTTTCCCCCAACGGCTCTGATACCCCAGGTCATCAGCCGAGTCAGGAAAGAAGGTCACAGACTTCTCCTGGTAGCCCCCTTCTGGAGGAACTAGCCGTGGATATGTGATGCTGACAGCAGCCCTATGGCCTGTTCCCGAGACGAGAGCTTCTTTCTCAGGCCCAGAGCTCAATCTGGCACCCACAGCCCGAACTGTGGGCTCTCCATGTGTTTTCTCGAGGTGGTGTGCATGATTTCATCATGTGACATATCGGTGATATTGTCATTTTTACAACACCGGCTGGATAAGGGACGTTACCCTTCCACACTCAAGGCATACGTGGCAGCCATGGCAGCCGTAGCAGCCCACCACGACCTTATAGCAGGCCAGACAATAGGCAAGGATATTTTAATTATCCATTTTTTAAGATCCCCTACGTGGGATCTGCCTACAGTATTGAGTGCCCTAAAAGGAGCGCCCTTTGAACCACTGCAAACGGCTACAGTGAAGGTGCTGACGCTTAAAACTGCACTGCTATTGGCATTGGTATCAGTTACGCGAATATGCGACCTGCAAGCGCTGTCTGTGAGCCCCGCCTGCCTGGAATTCGGACCAAATGCCATGGGTGCTCTCCACACCGTTCAGAGCGCAGGTGGTATCTCTTTCGTCTCTGTGTCCCTTGCAGTGCTTTTTCTAATATAACCCTAAATGCTACAACAATAATATAAATAATAATAAAAAGTAAAAACTTTTATATTTTTAATGGTCATTCATGGATCATAATTGTACAAATTATTTAGTACCACCAATCTTCTCAAAATATTACCAAATAAAACTCAACTAAAATATAAAAAGTTAAATTAAAAGTTAGGCTTAAGCTGTCATATTTGACTGCCAAGGTGTTGGAGAACACCCAGAATAAAATGCTATTGTCAGCATAGTTATCAATGCACAAACAATGCACATAATGTGTTAATAATTACTAGAAATGATTGCAGATATAGTAAAATTTCTGCCTGTTCTGATCTCATTCAACAGCTGTTTGGGACAACTATTGAGAACTCAACGAACCACGTGTTACACACAATACATCTGGAAAATACAAGAGAATAGTTAAAACTAACAGTAAGTAATAGTACATACCATTTCTGACACTTTTCAGTATTGAATAAAATCATTTTTATCAACATTTTTTCTCTCCTCATCAGCAATCTAGGATTTAGATTAAATACATGCTTTTTTTGGTTGCCATGGTTGCTATGGAAAGAAACCAATTGCCCCAAGTATACATTTAAATGCAATCATCACTTCATTCCTGATTAGGTCGGAGTTCATTAGCAACACTCTCTTTAGCAAATAAATAAATAAAAAATAGCCCTTGCTTGGCCATTAGCAATGAGGATGTTCAGAGGTTGATTCCCTCAGCGGCTGGTTTAGTGCTTAGAGGCACATAGGTATACTGAGTTATCAGTTCTGTTCTCTCCCTGTGAGGATGTTCTTAATAAGTCCCGGATCAGAAGTGCCTGGAGACTCTAGCCAAAGCCATTACACATGCTGATCTGATTGCCTTCATTCATTATTAAATCAAAATGCTGTGTGGCCTTCATGTCGGCCACTTTATGAGACTTTAAAATTTAAACACTTGAAAACTGACTGGTAATTTTGACTTAACCATCCAGTAAAAGGAACTGTAAGCACTACGCCCATTCCACTCCCAGATGCTATTGATGATGTTAACGCTTCAAACACAACCTGCCCCTGTCAACGACAGCTCAGAGACTAATTAAACTGAGCATGATGCTGACCAATTATATACAAAACAAGCTCATTAGAGCACTGAAAGCCTGTTTTATTAATAACCCCATTTATTACTATAATCAGCTCACTTAAACATCAAAGAGATACAACTGTGACATTTCTAATAAAACACAAACACACAAATTATGCTTTCATATACGGTATATTCACAGTAGTACAGTAATAATGTGCTAATTAGCAGGTTTCACTATGAATGTAACATCTACTGTAGGACTATGAAAACGGCTAAATAAACATCCAAAAGTAAACACCACAGTCCTTTTCTAAATTTCTCTAGCCATAAAGCACCAGTTTATCTTTTACTGTATAGACAGCAATGTTTTATTAAAAACTCATATTGGCAATCTCTTGGCAATCTGATAAAATAATGAGTTAATAACAACAAAGCTAATATTATTTCCAGCTCATTCATCACATGTCGTACTGTAGGTTATTTATTATTATTAAAAGTACACTGAAAATGCCATTGGAACAAAACAAATCTCACAGAAGACAAGCAGATCAAATCTGCTCCGCAAAGTTCAATTTTTAAAACCTTGTTGATATGCTACCACATTGCATCTGCAGTGCTCACTGTAAATGAACGACTTCCGATTGCTTCACTGCTGCAAATGGCTGTTTGTGTGACCGCCCCTTTAGTCTGACCACTTTAAATAGGCCTTAATTATGTGTAGCAGTTTTAATGAGCAGATGAGTGAGAGTGCAGCTGCAGGCAGAGCCTCAGAGCGACCTGCTCTCCACCACTCCAGATTGGCCAGACGGTGGCTGGCAGCAGCCGGGTGACCACTGCTGTGCCCAGGGCTCAATCTGCACACTCAGCTGTTCCTAATACTCCTTTATTAGACTCTCCCTTTCTTTCTTTCTTTCTTTCTTTCTTTCTTTCTTTCTGTCTATCTCTACCCGTCTTCCTAGTCTCTCTAGGCTCTTTTGCAAGGATTTAATTAAATCAAAATCAGTTTTCTGACAGATGTTTGTTTGTGCTAATGTGTAAGAAGAGCTGGTCACACCTCAGCTGCTAGTGGACCTAACGCTGACATGCACAAAAAGAGCTAGCGTAAATGTCTAATAAAATAAACACATCCTACTGTACAAGCACAATGGTTTCTCAACAAGACTGATTCAGAGAATGTCTGATTCTGCAGAAAATGATGGCGCACAAAATCATTTCGGTATTACGAGAGCTATAATTTTTTTTATACTATATAACAACCGAAATGACAGCACGGAGAGCAAATGTGCCTTATTTCCCACAGATCTGAGCCTCTTCTACGCCACATAAAGCCCTCAATGTTCCTACAGGCACACGCATGATGCTGTTACTCCTTCATTTCTTTGCCTCTGTTTGTAACAGGCGTCCTCATGGAAAGCACGGAGTGAGTCGTCGTAACAGTTAAACATATTTTAATTAATATAGAGTG
>JAUCMU010000033.1:10070532-10083780 GCA_032275025.1 Enteromius treurensis | reverse complement strand
GCTGTGATGAGATGCACCTGGCTGTGATTATTGCACGCCAATTGTCATTGGCCTTTTCCAAATGACTCGAAGACGATTGGTCTCTCATGCGAGTTCCCATATGTAACGTCGAAATGATTCGACTGAAAGTGTAACTGCAATTGCTGAGAATTTTTTTTGTCAGATAATCATGGAAACATTAGTATTATGGTCCACAAATAGGTGTAACCTAGGCTATAAGTTAAAAACAAGTGCTGGTAGCTAATGTGGTGAAATTGTTAAAGCTGGCTGGAAACCATGAGCCAGTGCACTATCCAGCAAGGCACTTAACCTAAGGTTTCCCCACAAGGGCTGTCTCTGTAATAAGGGTACAGTAAGTCAATTTGAATGAAATCATCTGTCACACGCTTCAGCTAAAGAAGGAATACTTATTTAGTTGGAGTAATAACAATGCATCCTTTTGTTATATATTTGTTTAACCAGTGTCTTCTTTAGCTGATCCAATTAATTTAGGACTCCCAATAGCCCACCCTTGCCAAAAGGTCAGATCAACATAATAGCGATGTACTCCCCTTTATAGATTTTTAAAGAAGAAAGTCAGAGAAAGGACATTGTGCAGCATATTGGCATGATGTGACTTTTCTAGAGTGTATTGATTTCCTCCCAACCATGTTTCTTCACGTGCTAACAGCATGTGGGCGGTCACAAGGCCTTGAGAGATAACAGTCCATGACACTTGGATCATCCTATGGCTATGACCCTGTACCAGATTCAAGGGTACTCTCTGACATTCTGTCATCCTGAATCGAGTTCACCATCTGCTAAATCCTCACATATCCATCTTCAGGCTTCAACAGGCTCATCTCACTCAAATTCTGCATTTCCTTTTGCTCATGATTGTTTTATTAGTTTTTCACTCCTTCGACTACTTCCAATTTTTTCCTTGCAGGTTCTTATTTGCTTTCGAACCTAAAACAAATCTGTTTGATTTATTTTTTCCAACTTAGAATTAATTTTCTAATTTTTATTCTGAAAAGGTAATATTGACATTTTCCCTTCCTGCCAAACAGTTGTAAGACGTCTTATCTCCAGAGCGGTTAGCATATGTTACGTATTGATTGTTTGTGTTTTGTCTGCTACACGCTAACCACTATTGACAAACACATCCAATCATATTTTCCTAAGCTTGCTGTCCATAAAGAAACAGAATCGAATCCCAATCATGGGTCACAGATGCTATCTAACAGCTTTATCTGAGTCATGCTCTAACTCTTCCTTTCTATACCGCTGTCACTCATATCAGCCTGATCTTGGGCATTGCCATCACTCTCACTGAGACACCAAACCTGTTGAAACTCACATTTTTTATGATTGTAATTTTACTCATGCAAAGCCTAGGGTATTAGAAGGCAGTAAGAAGGCAGACACTATGTACTGTGTGTTTAGCAGCACAAGCTGTTTCTGCTGCTATGAAAAAACGAACCACAAATTTAAAATGAAACAATACAAACAAGAGGAGAAAAATTATGGACAGCGAGATTTTTACTGAATAATGACTAAATCATGCGACGTACATCAGAGTTAAATAGATTATGGAAAAAGAATATATGAACTTATTACATACTGAAAATATCCTATGTTTAAATATAGCCTAGATGGCATTTTAATAGGGAACTTAATTTAAAGTGGCAATGTCTTCCAGAGTGCCACTTTTTCTAAACACCACAGAAAAGGTCATATAGAGCCCGAGAGTGACACGCGCAAACATTCTTCTGAGTTCTGCCCATTATCCATTCATCTTTAAAGCAGCCTTTTATAACAAGGCACTTGGAGATAAACTATAAAGTGCCAAAGAATCCACAGCAATCTAATTTTAAAAAGCAAGCATTTAGAAGTTAGTGTGCATATGCAGCCTCTAAAGTACTAATCCACAGTTTCATGTTCCTGTTTGAAATGTGAAATGCACAAGAAAAGTGCCTAGGGAAAGGGGAGAAAGGTGAAAAATTATGCAGGCAATAACATTTCTAGATGCTACTGTATGTGTTCAGTCACGGGCCTTTGATCAATAGAGCATCAGTGCTGAGATGCAGCCCTGCGACTGACATCCACATATCCATTTTTCCATCAGACTTGACAAGTGGATGGATGGAAGAACGGACAGATGAATAGAAACAAGTGAATGGACAGATGGATGGAAAACTAACAGCTACATGGATGGATAGACAGACACGGGGAGACAAACAGATGGATGGAGAGATGAAGATATGGAGACATGAATGGATGGTATAGGTACATGGATGAATGGATGGACAGGTGTGCAGACGGACAGACAGCTGGATCAATGGATAGGTGGATGGATGGAGAAAGACCGGTACATGGATGGATCGATAGGTGAATGGATGGACAGATGGGTGAATGATGGATGGAGACAAACAGGAACATGGATTAATGAGTTGATGGAAAGAAACAGAAGGTATGGATGTATGGAAACAGATAAAGAGATTAATGGGTGGATTGATAATGAAAGAATGAATGAATGAATGAATGAAGACACTGGTGAAGGCTTGTCACTGATTGAACCCTGTAGAAACATTTACTGCTACCTGTACAGATAATTTTACTCTATTTCTATCCCTTCCATCCTCCAGAAATGTCTTTTATCCTTAACTTCTTCACATTGCTCCCTGGCATTGAAAAGGTGATGTGTTTCCGACTCTAAAAGTAGGTGAAGACCTCCACGTGAAAACATAAAATGCCCTTCCACTCATCCTCTGTGGTAGGATAAATGGGAAAGAAGACGGTGATGCAAGGCCTTGTATTGATTCAGTTTCTATGGCCACAAATACCTGGCAGCATAATAAGCCAGTGTGCTTCAAGATTCACAGCTTTTAAGGCATCAAATGGCCTTGCTGTTATCAGCAAATCATGCTGCTCACCACACAGACTGGCTATACATCAGCGACCACAGGAAAGGAGCAGTGAGAGGTAGATATTAATAGTTTTAGAGGCAGATCTCAGGCCAGTGGTGTGTGCTGAAGCGATGCTAAATGTCCAGGAATGTAAGTAGCTGTGTTATGAACGGCCCGGGATGGTGGCTTTGTTTATGACCCGAAGAAAGTAATGAAGTATCTGTCTGTGTCCGAAAGTGAAGCTACCTGCCTTGCTGCCTTGCTGCCCAGTCAGCCAATGGCACAACACACACAATATTTAAATGAAAGAAGTTTTAGACAGGCTTCCAGAAAGCCAAATGATGTCAAGTTTAATGATCTAGTGAGCTTAAAAGGTAGCCAAGCAAGTATCTATAATGCTTGTGAAATAAATAAATAAAACATGAATGTGTTTAATTTTATACATCATAGTGAGGCAAAAAAGTAAATAATCATTAATTTTAACAATATTTGGTAGCCTGCTGTAAATAAAAAAGAAATGGGAAGGATGTTTTTTCTTTTTGATCATTCCAATTTTTTATCTTCAATTATGTGATTACATGGTTAGCTGCATTTTACAATTTGCAATTAGCACTGTTTTAGTCTGTGACCCTATGAAGTAGGTAAAGTTCCAAATATGAAAGCAGTAACAAAAAGCAGGTCAAAAGCTTAGGCCACCGTTTGGATCTCCAGACTGCAACTATATTCCTCTCATCTATCAGAACATACCTGTGACCAAATTTTGGGTTACGACCCGCTAGTTGAGAACCACTCCCCTAGATGTAACAAACAAGGCTCTTGAAATAAATGTAGGCTATGCTTGTAAATTCATACTCTCCTCTTAGAGACCTACAGAACTCAACACACTCTTGACAGTACAGCTTTCCAGAATGCACAAATATCAAAAAGCACTCCCCTACCAAACCCTTCCGTTCACAACAAGCATCAAAGTAAACACTCTCTGGCTGTGTCAGTCATTAATTTACACAGCGAACAGACATAAAAAAAATGAAGGAGAATACAGAATGACATGAAAATATATTCCAGTCTGCCTGCCTCTGTCTCTTTCTCTTTCTGGTGCAATCACTAAAAGTAATGAAAGGCATTGTCTAATCGATGAGACGCCATTCGAAGATGAAGTTTAGGTGAGTTTGACAGGAAACGTACAGTATGTGTGTACATAGATCTTTCTCATTTTTTGAAAATCTGTGTGCACATGGAAGCGCACACGACACAGACTGGATGACATGCTTTGTTGTATAACAAACTTTGCAGATTTTCTCTGCATTGCATTTCTAAACATCTCCAGTGATGAGCTTGCCATCAAAAAGATAATGTGACTGTTGATGAATCAGCCTCTGACTCTTCTACCTCTTACGCACATAATGAGCAACACACTTCTAAACGTTTAAAGCAACCAAGAGGATATGTGGGCTGCTGTGTCAATATGCTGTGGTTTAGCAGCTTTGAAAGTTGGACCGCGTCGATTTGTAGATTTGTAATAATCTCCGCTCTGTTAACAGACAGCAAGTTATTCCTGCCATGTGCCACATTCGTCAAACAGAGCGGGCCCAATCAGCCATCCAATTTTAACAGATTTATAATCAAGAATTTTTGTTTATGAAAAAAAAAAATGAAAATTCTGTCATCATTTAGGGGCCAATTACACAAAATGCATTTTTGTGTTTAAAAAAGTGACCCCCAGGGAAGTGGAATGAATGTTTCAAAACTTTTAATTTCTGCACCATGTTTTTTTTTTTTTTTTTATCGTCCAAAACATCATCAAATACATTCATACCATGAAAAAAATTGTTCTGTGTAAATATTCTCTTACTCACCCTGATGCAGCACTATACTCTAACTCTGGGGGACCTGAAGAATGAGTTTTATATTTTATATTTTAATATTTTACAATCAAAACTATCCTCATGACACCTTTGCTTGACTAGAGGTGAAGCATGAGGAAAACTGAACAGTCCAAAATATATTTGCACCTTCTGAGCAGGACAATGAGCAAAGAAAACAGCTGATTAGCTTTAGGAAAGAATTTAAACTTAAGAGTAAGCCGGTTGTCATACTGATGTGAGTTGATGGCTATAATGAAGAACAGTCATAAATTAACAGACATGCCCTCAACAAACCTCAGCATCTCCTGTGAGGGACCACAGTTTAGATCACAACCTTAATTAGCACATGGGGGAAATTTAGGTCAGTTTAAGCACAGGAGCGAGGGTTTAGCCATGAGTTAAGGAGGGTAATTAATTAGTCACATGCAGATGCTAAACAGGCTCATTAGTGAAGTGACTGTGGGCTAAAGGACGTTTGTGTCTTTGCATTTGTTTATAGTTGTGAACATAAAGACGCAGAGTAAATGAACACAATCCATATTGTGAAATAGCTCATTTCATGGTGTTTGAATGTATCAAATGCAGCTTATGTAGGACAAAAAAACTGAATGTATAATCTCTTAGATTATTTCTCTAAATCCATCCTTATGTCCTTATGTTTTAAAATGCTGCTCTCAACTACTGCACAGATTTAGTCTAAAATAAGAAAATACTATCTTTCAACAGAGTGATAAGAGCTGCCAGTTTAAACTGATGAGCTTTTATACTTGTTATGGGCATCTAATACATCTTCATCTCTGGCCAACTCATAGACGCTATCAAGAGACAGGCCCATTTTAGGCAATTATACCGCAGCCTACACTGATGGGGGTGATGTAGTGGGGCACAATGAGAATGATGGGTAACTGTCAGCTGTGTGATGAAAAATGGGATCCACATTGTGTTGAAATAAATGTCTAAAGCAAGCAAAAACTCCATTTTGAAGTGACACGTTTGTTTTGTAGATCCTGGTATATGAGCAAAGGAGAGAGTGACATAGAGAAAAAGAAAGACAGAAGACTGTACAGTAGTACATAAAATATCCACTTTATAGACCCATAAAAAAAAAAAAAACAATTAGTGTATGGGAATGATGCATTCTCATGAATCCAAAATGCATGTTCCCAATGTCTGTATCAGCTCATGAAATCACTAAGGACCTGTGTTAATAAATGTAACTGAAACAAATGGGAAACTGTATTACATTAAACCAGTACAAAAACAGAAACTAAAGGGAAAAAACGAATTAAAAATGAAAGGAGAATCTACCACTGATCTATTTATATGGAATCCCAAATATGTCTTTTGGTACAACGATGATGTTATTGTTTACACGGTTGTCAAAGATCTGCAGAGTGGAGGTCACAGCCACGCCTTCATTTTCTCAGTTTTGCTCAGTTTACACTGAAACACATCCCAAACTAAAACAGGGTCTACAGAGTTTCCAAAGGTCTTTCGACCTTGAAACGGGGCGTAATATGCTGATTATGTGGATTATGTTCTGGACGCACATGCACTCCCCAAAATAGTAAAAGATAGTAACTCGGGTAGAAGAATTGTTGGATAAATTATGTTATTTTTGTTGTATTTTTTTCAGCACTATAGCCACTGATGTCCCATTGACTGTTTTACTGATGTGTTTTTTTCCGTTTCTGGGACTGGGAACATTGCAGTTCTGTTGCTATCTATGCAGGGCCAGAGATCTCTTAGACTTCAACACAAATTTTTATTTCAAAGAAAAAAAAGTCTTAAAGTTTTGGATGAAGGTGCATAATTATGACAGAATTTTCATTTTAGGGTGAACAATCCCTTTAAAACAGAACAATTGCACTAGTTATCCCCAAACGAAGTTCAGAACATTCAGTTTGATTACATTGTCTCATATTTTTGCATTTTTCGTACATTTTTGAAAGATGCACACTCTGGAAAACGCCCACTTTACTAAACGAGTCTGTGCAAGACACTCAATTAGACTAGACATAGTGAACCGAGTTAAACGAATCGAGTCATTAAGATGAATCAAATTCCCCTGCAACTTTCTATGCAGACGGAAAATATAGATCGACAGTAATATAGCCTACTTTTTACATGTGTTATTTGTGGTTGCTGGAAATACCGTGTGTTCACCTGTGTTCATTATCAGTATGTTTTGGTATTAGTTTACCTTTAAAAAAAAACAAGAATAACAAATCAACATGCACTCACCACTGAATTCTTCATGGTGGATTTCACTGTAAACCCCTCCGTTTTCAGTTCTCCTTTAGCCAAAGGATGATATGTTCTCATTTTCGTACACATTGCTAACTAAACAGTTTCAGCACCAAAAGACGTTGAACACCTGCTAACTCAATGGCGTCGCATTAGTGCTTGTCTGTTTGTGTTGCCAAGGACTCAGCTGAGGACGCGCCGCGGTTGCTATGGAGGGTAAAAACAAACCCGGATGTTCATCTGTGGATCAGCTCGCGCCCTGTAGTCGTTTATCAAACGTCATTAAAAACAAAAGGGAGATGGGAAATTATAGTGCAGCAAAATGATAATCAATACGGAAAAGCATTATTATGTTCCAGCGATATATGTGAGCGCACGAGGCATAGATTTTCTCCGCACATCTGTCTTTTATTCAGTCTAATTAGATTTTGTTTTTCCAGTGAATATATTAAGGGTTTTGATTTGGCTCACCTTTAGCAGACACGTGAGACCAGTAAAACAACAAATAATATCTTATGTATCTGTCCAAGGAAAATTTTAAGGGTCTAATGAGTAAAGTAGTTTTGTGCTTCTCAACATTGCTTTGATATTTAATAATGAATTAATAGTTGATTGCTAATATTTATTGAGTAAATATTCAAATTATTCTTATTTTAAATATTAGTTAAAATCAAGATAAATATTACTTTAAAATAATTTTAGTTCATCTTTTGGCCCACTTAAAAGTTTCCTGATGTCTCTAGTGGTTGAGAATGCCTGTGGTAGTCACCTTAGGGCCTCCCTCACCACACAAGGCCTGGGAAAAAACATTCCCAGTTACCCGCCTCAATGACGGCACTGTGTCCGCCCTGCATCATACGCTTAAGCAGTGATGCTGTATCCTACAGGTTTACTAGCACAATGTCTGCTAAATCTAGAGAGAATTTCACTGCACTAAATCATTCCACTATAAGAGTTTGGCACTTTTAATCTCTGGTGTGTCTTTGCCTCTGGACTCTTCGCAGCACTAGGCTACAGTAATTAATCTTCAGTGTGGTGTGCAAGCAGTTTCTCTGAAAAGTCCTATTTGGTTTTTATGACTCCGCCGAGGAAGTAAATGCTGTGTATGTGTGTGCTTGAAAGGAAATATTTGCAAAGTTATGCTCCTATTAGAGCCATTTATAATATTTTTTTCTAAGCATCAAAAATATTTTACAAGACAATCTCATGCTAACAGACCCTAGTAAACAAATCAGTTAACTGTGTTATTTATAGTTATCCGCCATATATGTTTGCCTGTCTCATCAAACCCGAAAACACACTGGACAGTTTCACATATTTTTACTGTTATCATGCTGTTTTTTCCATATGACACCGCTAAAAGGATTGCCCCCAGACACAAACCATTAGTTGCTGAGTGCGTGGGCCTCATTTATGCCATTCTCATGGCACTAATGATGTGTATGTGCGCGAGACCCGTTTTGATGTGCCAAGGTGTCAGTCCCACTGCCTCCGCCGCACACACATGATATGTGTGTAATGAGTAAACAGCAGACCTTCATCTTCATCATCACGGCCTCCGCTCACGTTTGATGTGTGTCTCATTTGGTCGTTTCTCTCAGGGCTGATGCGGCATCCACTGACACAGGCAGCAATTAGACAGCGATCACCAGAAAGTTTGGTGCTGCAGGACCATTAACAGAGGAAAAACACGCCTCGGAGTAACAGAAGCCAGGCTGGACACACACAACAAAACCGACAGGACTCATCGGGTATGCCAATCAGCATCCCCCAAACGGCCCATTAGGGCTGCGGGTTCAAGTTTTTCTGCAGGACAGCCATGGATATGACACATCAGCAACTTGACTTTGTCAGGAAGTAAAACTGTGCGACTGTAACAAAGAGAAAACAGGATGGTAAACAACGCATCTGAAAGTACATTTCTGTGTAGCATCACGAAAAGTCATCAACATAAGAGTTCGCTTCAGATTCAAGGACCATGTAGCAATGCTCTCTCATGATCGGTTTTATTGTTTGCGTACTCGTCTTGCCTTTTCCGCTTGCGTTTGTTGCTATGCTGTGAGATATGCTAATAATTCAGGAGCTCAAAAGCTGTTGCGTATCATATTCTGGTGAATATCTGCATTAGTGCATGAGTAAATAAATAGATATATTTCCACACGTCACGATTTGAATCTTTGGGGTATGTACAGTATAGTCTGTGCAATTTTTTTTGTACTTTCGATATGTTTTCTCTTATGCTCACAAAGGCTGAATTTATTTAATCAAAAATGCAGTAAAAACTGTAATATTCTAAGCTGTTTTGAATCTGTCTCCTCTTTAAGGCAGTGAAAAACAACAAACTCTTAGATAATATTCCAAAGATCAGATCCATACTACAATCGATATCCTGCAGGGACATATTGAGTCCTTGTAATTTGTTTTGTTTTCTGTTGTTGTCATCCACGCTTGGCCTGTTTTAATCTTCTCTGGTGATTATTTGCTCATTCTGTTCAAATCCAGTATCTGATCCGACTGACTGCCCCTTTTGACTTTTTTCATTTGCCTGAGAATTATTAACTGAGCTTAATCTAAATGCCGTAGAATAAAACTCTAATTTAGATGGGATTTTTTTAATCCGATGGGGCTACTTTTTTAATCAATGAATCCCTGGGAACTGCTTCAAACTGCATCCAAAATCGTCCATTTTAGTCTATTCTCACTCTTAAATGCAATGTTTTTTACTGATTTTTTCTGTATCTAACGTCAACATGATTGCTTTCATAATGTAAAGAATGAACAGGATATTCAGTAAAAAATGAACAGAACTTGATGTTTGTTCATTTTGGAACTGGCTGGATGATGAAATGTAGGTATTACATATTTAAATTGGCCTACAATAATGCCTACAATGCGTCTAGCTGTTTTATTTACAACCCAGTAGCCTTCATGGCCTCTGTGATGTCAGCAGAAAAGGAAAGTTGTCACAGAAGAGAACATTTTTGCGTTTTGACAAAAATGCACCAATGAAATATTCAAACTAATTAAAAAAATGAAATTGGAGGGTTGCCTGAGGACGCATTTTGGTAACCTGCTCGGCTGACATCTCTGTGTGTGGTGAAAATCATGCTGATGTCAGTATTTGACAGGAATTTGACCTAAAAAAAATGACAAATATTAACATCAGCTGACATTAAATAAACATTAACATTCAACCCAATATCTACTATCATGGTAGACAACTGCAATTTTGCTAGCCTAATTTATGACAACACCCTATTTAATTTATTTATTACCTGCTAAATTTGACATTAACAAAAATGACAATCTTGTACAGGTTGTGGAGGTCTTCAGTGGGGTCGCCTATATTATGGCATCTCTTGGTGACACCTGAAAGACAATGGACTTTCTCAAGCTGTGAGAATTTTGCTGTTGTAGAAACCCACATATATTTTAGAAACTTCTAACTTTAAATTAAGACCTAAATGTGATGCAAAACTTTCAGACACTTACAGTACATGTACAGTATGTTTTCCCATTAGAATGATGTCTGGTTGAAGACTGGTTTCTTAGTCACCCTCTCATTTTTTTCTCCCTTCCCTCTCTCTCCGCCTCAGCAGTCTGAGCAGATGGCGTTTAAGTAAAATATTATTAGCACCTCCTTGCAATCACACACAGCAGCAGACTCTCTAAACCCAGCGCACAGGTGAGAATGATTAACATAATGGAATCAAAGACTTACACAAGCTGAAGCTGCTCGTAACGTTGCTTTCAAACAGTTTTCGTTTGCACAGTCACATAGCAGTTTTAGCGCAACAGTTTAAAAAAAAACAACAAAAAAATTATTATTTCCAAACATGCACATACTGTACACCTCTCAAGCTGACTCCATGCTGTCCCTGCTCACAAACTAACATACGAAGGCCTGTGGCTGAGATGAGTGGTAACTCTGTCTGGAAAGATGTTTCAAATAGCTCAGGGGTTTATAGGGGTCTGTTCTTCAGAAGAACGGTTTCCACAAATATATTAGAACCATTTCCAACTGTGATCATAACATTAATAAGAAATGCTACTTGTACCAAATTAGCACATTGAAATGAGGACTGAAGTAATTACAATTATATCGAACTTCAAACGTTTGAACATCTGTGTATGTTTATATAAATATAGTATATGCTTTGTTGAAAAAAAAAACAATTTGGTCTTTCATAATGGAGTAAGCCACAACACTGCATGCTAAACCAAAAAACTGCATCAGAAGTAGAATGGACATGGAATGTATTGCAATTTTGCTAATAAATACCAGCTGCTTTGTAAAGCGCAACATCATTATCACATCACAGTCAAGTTGAAAAGTTTAGTAGATCAAGGTCCTTGATAGTGCCAATTCATGTTCACAATCTTCTAATTCACAGGGAGCGAGAGATTGGACTGATCCACAGCCAGAGAGATGCAGCTGGACAGCAGATGAATATAAAGGGAGTGAGAAACGAAAAAATGGGCCATGCTACATTCTGAGCTAATATTTTAGCATGTCAGACAAACACATGAAGAGAGAAAGAAAATGTACTCTTTAGGTACTCTTTAATATATTCTGACATCTATTCTCTCCTATTTCTTATGGACAATGCAAAAAATATAACCTTTGTTCTTCTAAATGCTCCAGACAAGAAGACATGTATGACCTCTACTGTCTCCATAAGCTCTGTGTTGTCTCATTTGACACACGAAAAAATCAAGGCATGACCTTCATACTGTAGACATATAAAACACACAGATACGCATACAGTAAGGCTGAATATGTGAGCCGAGTGCAACAGATCAATGAGTCATGAAATAAAATCGTGAAGCCCCTCACACAAGCCCCCAGAGAATCCCTACTGAAACACAAACTGAAGCTCGTTTCAGTAATTTTCATGACAAAACCGAGAGGCTGCGTCAGATCACAACGGGATTCTAGTTTCAATACCAGGCAGGAGAAATAAAGAGAAAGAGCATTTCAAGATTCAGGCTCTGTATCAGCTTTCCTCGCGTACAGTGCTTAGAGGGAGAAAAGCGTTGCCCTGGAAACCACAGAGGGAAAATATATGTTTTATTTTTTCCCCAAACCGTATACCATGTCGACAAAGAAAGGTTTTACTCTCTAGGTTACTGATCAGATTGGGGCCTGTTTTGACAAAAGGTCACAAGGTCAAGATCAAATCGTTCTTATGTAAGTTTCACACACGTATCGTATGTGGAACGGAATGCTCAGCGAGACTGGAAATATCACATCTGTGCGTGTTTATTGTGGGTGTCAGGCCGCTGTGTGTGTTTTAGCTGTTGTTCCTGGGCTCTCAGCCAGCTCACTCAGAGACAGCTCCCCTGGCTCAGTCTTCCTCCCAGGAGATTGTGTCTCTCTGTCCCTCTTGGCAGGATGGACAGTTCACACCTATAAACCCACACAGGAGAATTCTGTAATTTTTGCTTTTTCCTCCCTTCTGAGGCAAAAACCTGTAATGAGAAATTAAGCTGAGAATTAATAATCTTTCATTTAGTGTCGCTAGTCATACTGAAAATGTACAAAATACCTTTTCATGATTATATAAAATTATTATTATCATTGGTTAGATTAACTTTTCAAAAATGATTGTCCAAGAGAACTGACTGGGACCAGTGAACTAAAAGTAAACACAAATTAAGATATTTTTGATGAAGCCAGAGAGCCATCTGACCCTCCATAGCCACCATTACATCTGAAATGATCCTCGACCCAGAAATGTTGTAAAAACATTGATAAAACAGTCCGTGTGACATCAGTGGATCAACTTCAGTTTTGTGAACAAAATTGACTCCACCATTCTTCTCCTATGATTTGCGTCTTCTGGCTTTTCAGAGAACATTACTGTGTAAGCGTACGCTTTCCTCTAGGTGCATACAGACGCAGATTACATATATCCGCGTGCTTTCACACACAGGCTGATTAAGTCAAATGCGCTTAAACTTGCATATGCAGTGCAACTTGTATTTTACTCTCTAAAATGGCGAAAGATGTAAGTCAGGGAAGGGAAAAGAATGGTAGAGTTGTAATGATGTAATTTCTGTTTTCTTTGCACAAAAAAGTATTCTCCTATTGTCGCAAAACGTCTAGGTTACTAAACGTGACCCATGTTCCCTGAAGGAGGGAACAGAGACGTTACATATGGGAACACCCCAGAGAGACCTATTTGCCTTTGAGCTTTTACTAAAGGCCAATGAATATTGGCGTGCACTGATTGCGCTCAGGTGCC
>JAUCMU010000033.1:10029397-10064663 GCA_032275025.1 Enteromius treurensis | reverse complement strand
CCAATATTCATTGGCCTTTAGTAAAAGCTCAAAGGCAAATCGGTCTCTCTGGCGAGTTCCCATATGTAACGTCGAAGAGATTCGACTGAAAGGGTAACTGTCCCAAACTGCTTTAAACAAATATGTTGATGACTTTTGATGTAAGACACAGGGGGATGGATTTTTTTTTCACTGGAGGAAGCGTTATTATGGATTATTGATTCGTATTTTGGTTTAAAATTTAAACAACTTGATGGATTTTTATTTTAACAAACACAAACACTTTTCACTTCACAAGAAGTCAATTACTGATTGACTGGAGTGATGCATTCCAAACCAACCCCCCAAAAAAAGAACAACTGTTACCTGTTTCCAAGCAACATGCATTAGTGGAGTTTAAAGGGGTCATATGATGCAATTTTGTCCTTTCTCTTTAGATTATTACAAGCTCTTTTTGCATAAAGAAGATCTGTAAAGTTTCAAAGAATTAAGTCTCCAAACAAAAGAGGTATTCTTTATTTATTTTTTATTCTTTATTTATTTTTTATTATTTAAGTTATGACCAAGCTCCCCTAAAATGACTCGTTTGAACACACCCTCACTTTGCTACATCACAGAGTGGGGGCATGTTTTCATAACGCCGCCCAAATGTTTACGCAAAAAAGAAGGCGGCACTATTATTCTCACTGTAGTGTTGTGCTATGTTCAGGAGACACTAGTGCTGCGTCCGAAATCGCATACTTCTCGAATCGTCATATTCGAAAAATGGCGGAAAGTGGAGACGTGGCTCATTTTAAGTTTAAGTCCTCAGGAAAAAAAATTTGTTTATTGTGATTCAATTACAATAGTTTTACACAATCTAAATGAACGGATAACTTATTGAAAGTTAAAATTTCCGCGCTGTTGTGACGACACGTGACAGCATGAATATGGCGAATGTAGTACGTCCGAGTTCCATTCATACTATCCACATTCATACTTTATAGAACGTACTGTTTTAACGGTCGGGTAGTACGTTAGATTTTGAATGTAGTACCTACTTAAGCAGTATGCGATTTCGGACGCAGCATGTGTGTCGTTGTAAAACTACTTTGTTTGGGTCTCCAAAAGAGGACATCTCTAGAAATCAGTGGTCGAGTTGTATTTACAACACTGTTCCAGAACAGATTAACCCAAATGATGAGTGTGTTCAGCGCATTTACGGAGAACGGAATCATAAAACCTGGAGAGCAGTCTATGCAGGTTGAGCACATAGACTATAAAGTGGAGCAATTCTACCTCTGCAAGAACAGTCTGGTGCTTCTGACTCACAACCTTTAAGTAAGTTACGTTTACGTATTAAAAGAACCTGCTACTTTATTCAAACGCAAGTTCTGCGCAGTGAAGAGTAGTGCTTGTTAAGTTTAAGAGGAGCGATGCAATGCGACGTGTAAAAAGACAGAAGTATGTCATGATAATCAGTAATTATGTCCCCACTGGATGCAACAAATGCCTCATTTGTAAATAATTATCTTGTTGTGGTTTCATAGCGCTGGGGCACAGCATCATGTTATCGTAAGGGGCGTAACATTTCCGCCGCTTGCTTGCAGTATTCGGCCTATCACAGTGCATTGGATAGCTGGCCAATCAGAGCACAGCTCACTTTTTTTAGAATGATGGGCTTTGTACAAATCGACCTGTTTAAGGAGGTGGGGCTTAGAGGAGAAATTAAAAAGTACAGTATGGGAACAATTATGTGTTTTTTGCACCTTAAACCACATGAACACATCGTATTACACTAAATACACAAAATAATTTTCTTTTTAGCAACATCATATGACTCCTTTAAACAAATCAGTTGTCTGAATGATACAGTGACTCACTTGCTGCCACCTACTGGTGAAACAATGTAACCTGCAGAAGGAGTCACTGAAAAAAAATCCCCTTCATACCGACAGTCTGTCTGGAATGTGCAAACATAGACAAGTGACACAAACAGCGAAAAGTCCCAGTGCTGACTAAATTTCTGAAGCGTTGGCATACCGGAATCTGGAGCAGATTTAACTGTTGTATCATTTGTTTCAGTAAAGCTGACCAATGAGTATTCAACTCTAGAACTGCTTTATTATGTACAAACAACATCACTGATGTCCAGCAGACTTTCTCTACTTTCCATGGTTATAGAACAATTCTAAAAAAAAGTTCAGGACAGGATCTGAAAGACAGCATCACATTGTACAGTATCTTCACACAAATAATTAGCAGAAGATAAAGAAAACACACAAAAAAAAGTATATAGGTTAGATGGACAAATAAAGTTCCTTAGGGGCCCAATATGCCATAAGAAAGAGTGATGGTGGCTCCAGCCCTCCTATAGTCTGTTCTTTCGCCCACCGCTGACCGACCCTCAGCGCTGCTGTCAGGATTGAGTGGGGGTGTGATAATTGCTGCCATCTGACCCTCTGTCCTCTGAAAAACGATCCCACTGGAGGAAGGTAAGCACTGACTCCGTTTGTCCAAAGGTGTGGTTTCGCAAACATCCGAATCCTCACTAAAACTACTCTCTGCCTATTGTTTGATGGTGAGGCGCTTAGTAATTTGGCTTTCCAATATTTTATTTTCCTTAGTGTATAATAAAGAAATGCATCTTGTAATAAATTGTAAATCTTTATTGGTAGGTAAAAAGTTTCTTATAAATGAACATTAATGTATTATGAACAAACACATACAAACAATGAACAGTAATGTAACTTATGTTAACAAACTGTTAAAATATATGTTTTACTATATTTTAGTTGATAGTTCTTGTGACAAAGGGTATTTAAACATTTTAAGTCATGAAATGAGAAATGTATTTAATGTTTACTTAAAGATGATATACATTCATTATTATATATTAATTCACATCAAAATAGATAATAATGTTCAGATCTACTGTTACAGTATTTTACTGTTTCACTACTGTTCAAAAGTTTGGGATCAGTACATTTTTATTATTTCTTCTTTGAAAGAAATGAATACTTTTATTAACCAAGGATTTATTAAATGAACAAAAAAGTCTCAGCATAGATTTACATTTTAGAAATGTTTTATATTTGGTAAAAAAGTATGTTGTTTTTTACTTGTTATTCATCAAATATTCCTGAAAAAAAAGGGAGAAAAACATCACAGG
Source organism: Enteromius treurensis (assembly GCA_032275025.1). NCBI lineage: Eukaryota > Metazoa > Chordata > Actinopteri > Cypriniformes > Cyprinidae > Enteromius > Enteromius treurensis. The sequence goes on along the minus strand of JAUCMU010000033.1, from coordinate 10,061,533 downwards.
TTCCAAAAAATATATCTGTCTGCACAACTGTTTCCAACACTGACAATTCTAGTAATAAATCAGCGTATTAGAATGATTTCTGAAAGGTCTGAAAGTGACACTGAAGACTGAAGTGATGATGCTTTGTATCACAGGAATTAATTACATTTAAAAAATATATTTACACAGAAAACAGTTACTTTAAATTGAAATAATATTTCACAATATTACAGTTTTTTCTAGATATTTTATCTAATAAATGCAGCCTTGATGAGCAGAAGAAACATCTTTTAAAACCATTAAATATCTTACTGACCTAAAACTGTATATAAATATATGAACTTTATATTAATGTATGATTAAAAATGTATTTAAATGTATGACATTCAATTTTCATTAGATATGACATTTAAGGATATTTTAGTTCAATAAAAACACTTTTCAAAGACAATAGAAGTGAAAAATCATATAAAGATGAACTGAAGCTCTATAAGTGTGGCAAAAAGCACTCATACAGTATGTTCAGCTAAATATATTTGAAATAAATGTAAAATATAATACATTTTAATATCATTACAATAAATTTGCAATAAAGTGTAGGAAACATTATATTTATTTCTCACTTAGGTGTTTTCTTTTAAAATGTATTATTTCCAAAATAATACTCAAACAATGTTCTAATGGCCACAAAAGTATGGTTTGCTTTTTTAGTGGTGCCAGAACACATTATTGAATAACACAGGCTCATCACTAATGGGGAAAAAAAAGGTAGGAAAAATATTCTTACATCAGCCCCAGTGGACTGTATAAATGGACTCTAACAAGTGCCATACATTTTTTGTTGTTGTTGTTTTTCCCTGTTGCCAGTAACCTTACCACACTAGTTAAAAACCTAATCCAATAAATAGTAACTACACCAATCAAGCGATTTGTTTATTTATAATGCAGCGAAGACAAAGGCTGTGCCAGACAACAGAATTGTTTTTTTAATTTACTGTTTACTTGAGTCATTTAATAGACATTTACTCTGTATAACTGGTCTTTGAAAATACTTTCTTACCCAAGGGATTTTTATTGTGTAAGAGGCACTTACAAGAACAGGTAGATCAAGAACGTAAGTACTGGAACCTAAACCTCAAGTTCCAAGAGGACTGTACTTCATTCCATTCCTGAAAGAAATCTTGCTTACACTCATCCTCTAAGCAGTGTGATTTACGAGCTCTTTATGGTACTTTCCAAATACACATGATCTTGCCCAATGAAATTGGCCAATGTCCGGTACAGCCATGCTAATTTACAATCAAGAGTGACGCGCATACATGTATACGTGCAACTTTTATGTGATGAGTTGCGCTGTGACTGGTATGCCAGAGTCATGTTTGGGTAATAAGGAAAGAGTTTGATTGGTGTGCAGCTGCTCTATGATGAATGGCTTTGGCGACAAAGTGTCCGATATATTCTGATAGCCCATGAGAAACAGGGTGAGGGAAGGGGGAAGTCTTTAGAGAGGTCAAAAGGGAGATGCTAAGGTCATATTGATGACAGAGGAAGGAACTTTGAAAGAGAAAGAGAGGTGATGAACGACATAGAGTGATAAGGAAAGAAATGGCCAGTGAGAGAGAAAGAGAGAGAGAGATGCTAACTGAGGAGAGATGTTTTATCTATGAATGACACAATGAGAAAAAGTGGGAATGCACTATGACCTTTGACTTCAGTGGCAAGCGCTCCCCAGATTGTTCTTACTATTTAACAGCACTTAAAGCAACATGCGACAGATCAAGCTGTTTTTTAAAGACTCCTTTGTATGACAAAGCTTTAAATATAAAGAATAGCACGTCATTTTAGTAGGAATTGTTATGTGTATATTTATGTGTAAGGAATAGTTACTATAATACGCAGCACTTATGTGCAATTAATTTGTTGAAAGTAATAAAACACTAAACTAAAAATCATAGTTCTATGATGACTCCAGTGATAACTACAAATCTACAAAGAACAATATCAGGTACATGAAATACATGACTCAATTAGTTATTTCTGAACATACAGCCGCACACGTAGGATTAGGATATAACTGAATTAAATATCATTGTAATAAATCAGTCTGAACAACAAAAAATGACATTTTGATGTAATATACAGGAGACTGGCATATTGGGTCACTGAAAAATGAACAGACACATTTGAATAGTCACTTTCAGATAACATAAATAAATTCAAGGAAACACGTGTATACATTATTACAGTTTATAACAAATATTATGCTTCGGTATGTGTGTTTAAAAAAAGGTTCTTACCCTGGCTGGTCTTAGTGGCTACCGCCCTCCAGTGGATACATTCAGTCTTGCACTTCAATGCAATTGTGACTTCTTAAAGTTTGTATTGCATTTCTTTTCAAATACCTTCAAGTAAATAAAAGGCCAAAAAATAAATAATAATAAATAAAAAAATCCTTAAGACAATACACATTACAATTCACAATGACGTGCCAAGTCCCATTTTAACTTAGAAAAGATACCACATTTTAGCGTTATTTAATAGTGATTATTGTCATAGGTCAAAAAAAAAAAAAAAAAAAAAAAACTCGTCAGGCTGACAAGGAGTTCACTCAAACATAACGTTCGTCATCATATACTCAAACTCATGTCATTTCAGTCTAAACCTACAAATCTTGAAACACAAATTAAGATATTTCAATACTCTCTTTTTGTCCACCCATTTAAAGTTTACACAATTAAAACTTCAAAACTTTAATTCGAGTGTCCTAAAGAGTCGCCTGTGCGATCCTTGTATTCACATATAAACAATGTTTGAAGCACAATGCAATTACTTATAATAAAAGAAAGCTTTTCGTGCATATTCGTGATGACTTTTGCAGAAATCTGGTCGAGATTCGATGGTTCATCTTGGGTTAAACTAGCTGATGTTATCGAGATAAAAGAAAGAAAAAAAATAGTTACTTGGACTGACAGCGTCCTCTTCTGGCTACATTATTAAACGTTGCCTAAAAGGAGCACTTCAACAGCGGACTGGTCTCCCTAACTTGAGGGTCAGGGCCCGTGACAGCCTCCTAGACCAACTTCACATTTTGTGATTTATAAAAGTGCTTGAAAAACAAAGAAGCAAACAAACAAAACACGATGGTAATTTATGTTGTTGCAACAGGGTATAGTTGCATTAGGTTACCAATTATTTTTATTTTTATTAAGTTAAATAAAAAATAAATAAAAATTGTAACCCTTAAATGAACAAATACACGTTTAGCTCTAAGCACAAGCACTCTGCTAGTAAGAGGTCTCAGTGTAACTGAAGTCATGTGATGAGGCTTGTGTGTGAGGCCTATTATCCTATAAAAGTCATGAGACAGGAATCTGACTGCCAAAGAGCTTATTTTCACAAAAAGAAAACCCTGCCATTCGCTCAGCGTTTGGATAAACCACAACTTAAATAATAGGCTTACTATATTATTATTATTATTATTATTATTACTACTATTTCAGTAGGCTAGTAGTATTTTTAATTAAAGATGACTGAGACCTGCAATCTAAATACATAACTGAAAACATGACGTTTATTGAAAAAGGGGCGAAATGAGTGTGACGCACATGAATGTGTCTAATGTGAATCCAGACATCAGTCTCAAGTACACATTAGGTGGAACATATAGACATCTAATCGCGGGTGAAACCATGTTCTTCTTCTAGAGGGCGCACGGTGGCTCGAAAAGCAGAATACTTATGCCGTGTTGATATTTAGACATGTTTTTGTCTTGATAGTGAAATATGCAAACGTATACGTTTTACATCTATTTTTTTCCAGTGTCTGGCCTCTGACATATAAATAAAAATCGGACAAAAAAAACTATACACTCATTTAATACGCCGTCCTATTCTGACATCACAAACGACTGTGACTGGCCCACCTCAAAAAGCGCTGAGAAATGTAACAAGTATCATTTGAGAGAGACGTGCTTGTATTTTTTTAGCAAGGTTTTAGAGAATCATTCATACAATCATACCGACTCTTAAATCGTTAATAAATGTTAAACAGCATAAATAAAGAGAAAAATTACAATTATTTTTAGACCTCTCGAAATGGCTCAACAAACCCCGCCCACTCAATGTAAAAGATTAATGTTGTCTTGGCCATTCTATGCGTTTACTCTGTTTCTGTGAGAGAAGCGCAGCGCGTTGCCCCATCTGAGCATCACAGGTATGCGATTCATTCTCAGTTTCTTTTTTGAAACAGTTTGGTACGATGCAAGCATTTTTTTAATTATTTCAGACGACAACATGGAATTAATAATAGTAATTATTTTATCAGACGAAGGGCCTGCTCAGCTAGAACCGATATGAAATGTATCATAGCGTTGCGTACGCAGTACATTTTTAGATTTGCTTAGCCTTTTTTTTTTATCTTATAATATCAACCTGAACTATAATTATCTGTTATTATTTGTGAAAATGAATGTAAACACACCTACATAAATATGATATAACGAATGTCATGTGATGTAAACAGCTGTGTATGTTTTTAGTCATCATGTCTTACAGAATGATGGACAACAGTCACTCACAGCCCAGAGATTTCAACAATCTCACTCAGACATGCAGCTCAAACATCCAGAAAATCACACAAAACAGTGAGTAGATATAACGTCTTGCATAAAAAAGAGACAAGATTGTATTTGTCATTAAAGTTCTTTATTGTTGTATTCTTAATCAACACACTTTGAACGATTATGACTAAATGTTTTTTGTCTTTTCTCATAATTTTTTGTCATAATGTTGTAACGTCTCGTGTTTTTCTGTGCATAGCTGGTCAAATCAAGAGCATGCTTTTCCAGCTCAGTACCAGACCAGACACACCAGAACTTCAGGACAGACTGTAAGTTGTAATACCTCCATCAATTCTTGCATCTATTGTGTTGTCTCATACTGATGAATACATTCTGATCTTGATCACATGTTTATGACTAGGGGCACATAGTTGTACGTTGTTGTATTTTATGTGGTAATGTGTCTATGCACCAATTTTAGAGTGAACATGGGGCCTAGTCAAAGATTACTAATATTGGCTGTGTTAAAGATGCAATTAGACAGGAAGTGGTTATCTGACCCATGCAGTGTCAAATGCCTGAGCAAACTCAAATAATGATAGGGGACTGGTACACCTTAAAAAGAATGTGTTTCTACTACTCATATCTTGCAGAAAAAGAAAAAACATCATAAAAGGCTCATCAGTATGCCTCCAGTACTGATACGAATACTTTAGCTGAAGTTATATGTTTTGCGTAAGTCTATTACCTTAGTTAATAATACTTAACTACTTAAAAAAAATCCAGCATAGTTTGGGCTATTTTTTGTTTGTCTGCATATGCATGTTTTATGTCATTTAAATTAATGACAAATATTTTCGTCTTAAATATGCATATAAAAATTAATACCAGATTCTGAAAGCTTTTTACACTGCATAATAATTTTGCAGTGAATAATAAAAATAAAATTGCCTCATTATATTATGGTAATAATATTCAGATGGTGATCATTGTTTTAAGGTAGACATCCAGCCTAATAAAATATACAGTTTGCATGGAAAATATTGCCAAATATTTATTACCACATAAATGGTTCAGCTTCACAGTTCATCCAAAAAGGACAATTTAGTCTTCATTTACTCATGCTCATGTCGTTTTAAAACCTGTATGAGTTTCTTCTTCTGTTGTTTACAAAAGAAGATTTTTCAAAGAAGGTTGGGAACCAGACAGTTGATGGTGGCCATTGACTTCTCTAGTATTAACTGCTGGTTTAACTAAATTCTTTAAAATACTGTATATTCTTTGTTTGCAACAAAAGAAAGAAACTCGTATGGTTTTGAAACAACCTGAGCATGGGTAAATGGTGACAGTTTTCACCCCTTTACAGTGTAATTATAAAATTAAGTATTGAGAAATATTAATTATGGTTAGCTATAGGAAAAACCTTAAAATATACGGGATTACTTTAGCAAATACGTGCATTAAAATAAAACATTGTTTGCAGAGACTGTTAAAAAAATTTGTGCTAGTTATCAATCACAAAGTAGATTGTGTTGGAATTACAATCCATGCTATTTCAGCTAGCATCTGCTTATTTTGGGTATGAAATTAAGTGAGCGTTATAAAGAGTAACATCTCTGTGTGTTGCAAACAGCCAGCAAATGCAGCACTACACAAACCAGTTAGCAAAAGAGACCAACAGACATCTGAAAGACCTGGGCTCTCTTCCACAGCCACATTCTCCTTCAGAACAGGTGAGTGCACACATCATCATACTAACCTGCCGCTGGCCTCATACTGGCCAGATGTGCTCATGCTAATGCTTCTCTTCACACAGCGGCAGCAGAGGATTCAGAAAGATCGTCTGATGAATGACTTCTCAGCTGCCCTCAACAACTTCCAAGTGGTCCAGCGGCGAGCTGCAGAGAGGGAGCGTGAATCTGTGGCGCGGGCCCGAGCTGGCTCCAGACTCCACGTAAATATATATATTTGATAATTATCTAATGCTTACTTTTGTTAGCCATTTCCTTAAAGGTGACATATCATGAAAATCTAGGTTTTATGTGCTAAAACCAGGTCCCTGGTGCATCTACAGTACCAACCAAGTAAACGTGCTAAAGATTAACCCAGTAAATTTGTTTTAGTAAGTCTTTGAGAAACCAGTGCGTCTGATCTCACTCTCCTTGTGGTGTTGCAAAAGGATGTCCTTATAATAATACCGGCCCTTAATCTGTAAGTTACCCTTTCAGTCGAATCACTTCGATGTTACACATGGGATCTCGCTTGAGAGACCAATCGTCTTCGAATCCTTTGGAAAAGGCCAATGAATATTGGTGTGCAATAATTACAGCCAGGTGCACCTTATCACAGCGTGAGTATAAGAGGGCACGGCCGTATTGTACGTGTTGATCCCCCAGGTCGAACGCGTTGTGGCGGCCCCGCGCAGCACCGCCGCCTGGCTTAAGACCTTGTCTGCTCTCGCGGGCCGGGCTTAACATGCCGCTGGGGAGGCTGCCACCTCCATGCATACGATGGCCACACTACAAGTATAGCAGGCCAAAGCACTCAAACTTCTGCACTAGAGTGGGTCTGATGAAGGGGCCATGCAGGAACTCCATGCCGCGACCGACTTCGCCCTACGGGCAACGAAGGTTACCGCACGGCCTCTTCGGCGACACTTCAGACTGCTCGTCGCCGAGGGCATCCCCCCGCGGCACCCAGTCCTCCTGCTCCGTCCTTGGCTGATGACCCAGGACCGGGCCAGCTCAGGGTCGGGAGCTGTATCTTCTACAGAGGGAGCAATCTTCCACACCTCTTTGGTCCCGTGCCCCGAGGTCCCCATCTAACCAAATCTCTTTTTTTCTCCTCTGATGCTAACCCGGAGCCCTAGATTGCCGGCGCAGGAACCAGTGGAGAAGGTACGGGCTGTTCAGAGCAGCCGGACTCGCCCCAATGACGTTTATCCTTCTGGGGCCGGTCCCCTCCCTGGTTCCCCACCAGGCTGCCCCACTGCAGGCACGGCTGTCACCGTATCATTGATACCCCTGGCGACACGGTTGGGGGCCTGGTTACAGCTCCTCATCCCCTCGCAGTGGTTGATACGGAGGGATTGCCTCGGCCATGCGATTCAGGTCGCCAGGTGCCCGCCCAGGTACAGAGGCCCTCTCTATACCCGTGTTCACTCGGACACGGATGCCGCTGTCCTCCGTGCGGAGGTTGTAGTCCTACTGGCGAAAGACGCAATCGAGCCTGTTCCTCCAGCCGAGATGAGGTCAGGGTTTCACAACTCTCACTTCATCGTGCCCTGAAAGAGCGGTGGGTTGAGACCCGTCCTGGAGCTCTGAGCCCTGAATCAGTCCCTTCTTAGGCTGCCATTCAGAATGCACTCGCCGAAGCACATACTAACGTGTATGAGACCAAGATGGGCATGGCACCTTGGCACACTTCAGATTGGCATTTTCCCAGAGTGTCGCCGCCTTTTCAGCCCGTGGACAGACCTTGCTTTCCTACTAGCCAGAGTGCCCCTGAGTCAAGTGTCCAGGCATGTTGTAGTGCACAGGAATGCCTCCTCCACGAATTTGGGTGTTGTATGCAACTGGCAACCAGCCTCGGGCCCCTGGACAGGCTCTCGACTGCTGTGGCATATCAATTGCCTCGAGTTGTTAGCCGTGCTTCTGGCCCTGCGTTGCTTTCAACCGATGCTGCTCCACAAGCCCGTGCTGGTCTGGACGGACAACACTGCAGCTGTTGCGTACACCAACCATCAAGGTGGTCTATGCTCCTGCCGCAGGACACAACTCGCCCGCCATCTGCTCCTGTGGAGTCAGACGCAGCTGAAATCTCTGCATGCTGTTCATATTCCAGGGATATTTCAATCCACTCACCCTGGAGAATGCCGACTCCACCCCCAGGTAGCCCAGCTGATCTGGAGCCACTTCTGCGAGGCCAAGATAGACCTCTTCGCCTCCCCCGAGTCCTCCCATTTTCGCCTGTTTTACTCCCTCGCCGACGCGTCCCTCGGCAGGGATACACTGGCACACAGCTGGCCTCCGGGGCTCAAGTACGCCTTTCGCCCAGTGAGCCTCCTTGCACAGACCCGGTGCAAGATCAGGGAGGACGAGGAGCAAGTTCTGATGGTATCACCTTACTGGCCCTCCCGGACATGGTTTTCAACCTAATGCTCCTCGGCGCAGTCCCTCCTTGGAAAATCCCCTTGAGGAGAGACCTTCTCTCTCAGGGGATGGGCACCATTTGGCACCCACGGCCCGATCTCTGGAACTTAAACGTCTGCTTCATGGACGGGACGCGGCAGACCTCTCCGGCTTGCCAGCAGCCGTGATTAACACCATCTCTCAGTCTCGGGCCCCCTCGGGTCTGTTCGTTGACTGGTGCTCTTCACGCCAAGAGGACACACAGAGATGTCCGATTGCAGTTGTGCTTTCCTTCCTGCAGGAAAAGTTGGAGCGCAGACTGTCCCCTTCAACTCTAAAAGTGTATGTTGCTGCCATCGCAGCATACCATTATGCAGTGGATGGTGAATCCTTAGGTAAGCACCAGCTCATCGTTAGGTTCCTTAGAGGTAGGAGGAAGACCGGCTGGTGTTAGCTTGCTGCTGTGCCTTCCAATTGTTCTCCGATGCCAAAGCGAACCTCTTCCTCCTGCCCCGCAGTCGGACTCAGAGCGGAGTCAGTTCTGACTGTGCTCCTCTGGACCAGAGGTTGTGGCTTTAACAATCTCCACAGTCAGCCAGAAGGCTGTGTTTCCAGCCTTGCTCTCTTATACTCACACTGTGATAAGGTGCACCTGGCTGTAATTATTGCACGCCAATATTCATTGTCCTTTTCCAAAGGATTCGAAGACGATTGGTCTCTCAAGCGAGATCCCATATGTAATGTCTCTGTTCCCTCCTTCAGGGAACGTGGGTTACGTTCGTAACCTAGACGTTTCTCCCCAAGGCGCTGTCATTTAGATTATACAACGGTGTACCAGTTCAAATGTCATGGTGAAATTTTGAGCAAAACATGCTAACAGAGCCTCAGAGGAGACAAGAGAGCAGTGCATTTATTGATTTATTTGTTGTAACTTGTAGTGCTGCCACCACACAGATCTAATGTAAACTTGATTTGTTTCCTGGCCGTTTACTGTACCTTCACAGACATAATTAACAAACATTATTTGTGAGTGAATGAGAACTTAGGTTAGTACTCACATGCCTTTGACAGCCCCTTTCTATCCTTGTCCTTCAGATGTGTGCACTCAGAAAAACAGAACATATCAGAAGTTTAAACTAATATAATTTAAAACACATGATTTCAGCACGATAAACATGACAATCAGAATCAAAATAGATGCAGGTTCAGCAGGTACGAGCTGTTATGGTGCAGATCTATTCTGGAAAAGGTGGCAAGAAGTAGCAGCTCATTTGCATTTAAAAAGACAGGCGTGAAAATCAGCCTGTTTCTGCTTCCACTCAAAATAGGCATTTTCAAAATAATATAATAAATGTTCAGTGCGGCATTTTGAGCTGAAACTTCACAGACTTATATTGCATAGTGTAATAAGGGGCATAATATGTCTCCTTTAACAAAAAGCCTTTCATTTTGCAGGTTGATGAGCTCAATCAAGATGAACAGCTTGTGACATTTGAAAAGTAGGTACATTATATTCATAGAGTCAAGTATCTGTTTTGTGTTCAAACTGGCTCCTGGACTGTTCCAAAGAACCAATAAGGTCACAATGTCACACAAGCATATCTGAGGTTTGTTCTTGCTCTTTGAAATGGCATTAGAGTGAGTAAATATTGATAGAATTGTCATTTTTAATAACTTAATGACTCAAATCTAAAAATGAATCCTTTATCAAGCGGTGTTCATCATCCATTTCACCCTATTTCAAACTAAAGGATCAAATATTGATTAAAATGCACAAAAAACATGCAATAAGTATCCCAACATGATTAAACGATGTGATACGAATCAAGATATGAACAGTGTGGGTCTGGTGGGAGATAAAAGCATGAATGTTCATAGCTTTTTTCATTTGAAAAGAAATGAAGGGTGGAGTGTGCAGACAGAAGAGGAGCCTTTCACCGAAGAAGACCTTGAGCTTATTAAAGAGAGGGAGACCAATATCCGTCAGCTGGAGGTGAACACTTCCTGAATGACATCAGCATCAAAAATGATAATTTTTCATAAACATTCAAGATAGCCTGTCATAAAATATCAGCTTTTCTTTTTTGTTTGAACCTTTAAAGATGTCTTCTTTTATATATTTATTATACAAAGTTATTTGTTTCCAATTTTAATAAGATGGTAATCCTCCTCAGTCATATCTCAACTGCTTTCTGTTCTTGATTCAGTCAGACATTATGGATGTGAATCAGATCTTCAAGGACCTTGCAGTCATGATCCATGACCAGGGTGACATGATAGGTAGTCTATTTCTCTCCAACCAGATTTGCACAGATTCAGCTGTTCACAGATTTAAAGACCTGGTTTCTTCCTGTCGTCATTCACAGATAGCATTGAAGCCAACGTGGAGAGTGCAGAGGTGCATGTGGAGCGAGGAGCTGAACAACTCCAGCAGGCTGCTTATTATCAGGTATCAGGCCATGATAAACGTGTATACAGTAGTAAGCATTTGAAGTGGTTCATATATATATATATATATAGAGAGTGAGAGATTTTTAATTTTCAAAAATCGTGTTATTATAATGTTATCAGGTTCTGTTGTCTTAGTATGTTGTTTTATATATGTGTGTTTATATATATATATATATATATATATTATTCTTTACACATACATTATCAGTTAAAGGTTTGTGCAGTTAAAAAGAAGGTTATTAGGATCAACAAGGCTGCATTTATTTATTGTACAGCATCTTAATTTTCAACATTAATAATAATAAGTTATAAAATTATGTACTTTTGAACCTTATATTTAACAAAGAATCCCAAGAAATAAAATGAATCATGTTTTTCACAAAAAAAAAAAAAAAAATACAGTGATTTTGTTTTCAGAAAATATTTTTATCATTGATAATAATAATAATAATACTTATTTTACGGGGCAAATCAGTGTATTAAATAAATATTAGCATATATTTCTGAAGATATATTCAAGTAGACAACATTTCTTTAAAATAATAGTTTACAATATTATTGTTTTACTCTGTTTCTGATCAAATAAATGCCTTCTTGGTGAGAATAATAGATTTCTATAAAAAAAAAAGGCCTATATTTTAAAATGATTTCAGACTTTGACTGGTAGTTCAGTTCATGTCAGTAGAGCTGACATGAACTGACACATTTTTAACATGTGTTTAAATTGAACTGGAAATTAGGTGTTTTTTTCCCCCATTCTCTCATGGATGTGGTTTTGGTTTCTTGCCGCTGTCGCCTCTGGCTTGCTTAGTTGGGGACACCTGATTTCTAGTGATTACCGTCATCTTGACTATAGAGACCGTCTCTGCATTTGATAAATAAAGTTTAATTCTCGTCATTATACATTACCATCACTATGTTCTTCTATTTGATAATGTTCAGTGCTTTGCTACAATCTGTATTGTTAAAAGCGCTATATAAATAAAAGTGACTTGACTTGACATTGACAGTCATCATTAGCCTCTTCCATTTTCTGACAATTGCTTCAACAGTTGTTCTTTTTTCACCAAGCTGCTTGGCGATTGCCCCGTCGCCCTTTCCAGCTTTGTGAAGGTCTACAATTTTGTCTCTTGTGGCATTTGACAGCTCTTTGGTTTTGCCCATGTGCTGCTTAGACTTTGGCTGATTGTGGGGTACACAGGTGTCTTTATGACAGCTAACGACCTCAAACAGGTGCTACTAAATTAGAATCATGAGCAGTGTGTAGCTAAACTATTTAAAAGCAAAATAACAGGCCTTTGAGGGTCAGAAATCTGATCAAATACTTATTTGACACAGTAAATCCCAAGTAAATTGTTAAAAAATCATTCAATGTGATTTCAGGATTTTTTATTTTTTTTATTCTGTCTCTCACAGTAGAAATGCACCTATACTGAAAATTGTAGACCCCTCCATGATTTCTAAGTAAGAGAACTTGCAAAATGACAGGGTGACCAAATACTTATTGACCTCACTGTATAGATATAAGTTGATAATATTGTTGCAAATAGCTAAGCAAGAGCTTGCTTTTTCACATCAGTGGATTGTTTACTACTTTACAGTTATTTAAAATAAGTCTTCATACAAGGAAAAGTATATTCAGTTGTTTTGTTTTTTTGTTGTTGTTGTTTTTTCATTCAGAATGCTTTGCTATTTGAAGTTAAGGTTCAAGAAGCAAGTTTCTTGCTCTCATACAGGAAGGTTGTGTGCTCATCTTGACAACATAAAAGCCAAAAACTCTGAAAGTAGCATTTTATAAAAGCACAATTAATTGCAAATAAACCCAAGGTAGGGGCAGCACTGGTCTCCGGTGATCTGTGCACACAGTGTTCTCATTTTCTACTAGAAACACATCAACTAATGAAAGGGGCAGGATGACATCTGTCTGCTCCTGCTGCAAACTTGGGTTCACTACATGTGTGTTTGCACTGTAAATGAGTAGGCTAAAAGTAAATAATTTTTTCTGTAGATTCATATAAATGGAACAGTTTAGTGTGATGCAGTGACTTTTAACAAATGAAAAATAGCTATGATAATCAAATGTATGATCACAACCTTTTTTTTATCTCAGTTGTCTTGAATAAAAATACTAAAATGCGTCTTTGATTATCAGTGGTCTGTATTTTTCATTTTGGTTACAGATATCTGCCCCGAGGCTATAAAATGTGGTTCACAGGGTGAAAGGGAAAGTCTGGAAAGTCTGCTGGAGTTTTCCAGCAGAAAAGTCTCCTAGACACAGATCCGGGGTTTAGGAGAAGGGAAACATAAAGGTTAAGTTTAATCTGCAGTCCAAGCATTCTCTTTCCTGACACTCCCCTTCTTTGTTGAGATGATAGACTGGGCTCACTGAGGTGAAGGAATCGACTGGATTTCTCCAGGCTTGGGAAAATAGCTGTACTCTGTGTCATCTTTGCTGACTAACCAAGAGACCCAGAACACTGAACTGTACAAATTTAAGGACACAGCAGTGTCAGAATAGCCACAATTCCAAACACTGAACTGATTGATGTTTCTGGTATTTGCAGTCTAAACACAGCCTATACAGTATGTTCTAGAAAGGATACTATAGATTATAGCCATATTTAAACAAAATATTCTCACTGATCAAAAACGCCAAATATATATATATATAATTATTATTATTTATTTTTTCCCCACACAGAACTCGCTTTTATGACAACATTTTGCATAGGAATGCATTCTAAAAAATGTACTGTAAATCTAGTAGGTACTACATTTGGATCAATGTATTGGTGACCATACTTTAGTTAAAGTAAAGGATTAAAGTATCCCCCCAAAGTAGCACAATGACCATATATATCCAATATATGAACAATGCCCATTTGCAAATTATTAATTCTATAGAGTCAATTCTCTTCAAAGGCTTGATCAAACCAGTTGTTAAACCAGGGAACTGGTTCGCAAATCATTTTGAAGGATTCGTTCAGTTCCCTGCAGCACGCACTAAGTCGTCTGAAGCGGTGAGTTGTAACAGAAAGTTTAAGGACATCAGGAGCGTTGAAGACGTGGCTTTGGATATTTAGTCAAATCTGCAAAGGCTATTGTTTTTATGAAGATCTTTGATTAACACAGCGTGCTGTCTACATTTCCACAGGCTACGTTAGATTACATTACACAATAACAGTATGACATGACCAGTTTGTTGTGCATATACCTTATACATTAAATACAGTGTTTAATTTATGCATTAAATAAGCTGTCAGAAAGTATGTAATGAGCACCCGCCAAATACCTACCTTGCCTAACGTTAGACACAATGAATGTTTACGCTTACAGACAGTGTTTACATTTTGCAGAAGAAACAGAAGATCCGTAAATGTGCATTCGTTTAGTTATGTTCAGATGTTCAGTTGCGGTTTTATGAGGAGTTTTCACTCTTCTCTGTGTCAGAGGTTAATTAATATACTTAAGGATATAATTTAATTCAGTGATGCAAATCAGAATTTTCATCAGCTGTTACTCCAGTTTTCAAACGCATAACACTGCCCGATCCTGACCAAGTGCGTGAGCCGGCTACATCTTCGGTCCCTGAGGGAGTCTTGGTGACGATTGGGAGCGTGGAGGAAAGCCCCGCCCGCCGTTTCACCGCAGTAGGTGAAAATGTTACAAACTCGGACTGGTATGTATTTAAAGCCGATCTTATTGACTGGTTGGGAGAGGCACTGCCCAGCCCTGTATTCCCTCCTCCTCCGCTGGTTCCAGCCAGCCCTCGTGACTCCTTGCTCCCTCCTGCCCTCCCTCTTTCGTCGCCTCTCACACCAGTCAGCTCTCTCACCTCGGATTGTCATCAGTCAGCGCTTGAAGTGAGCGCTGTGATTCCTCTTCACATCCAGCCATTAGCCCAGTAAGGTTGTGAGGATCCCCGGTCTCCGCCCCCAGCCATCGAGTCCTGGAATCAGCCTCGATCCTCCGACCCTTCTGCTCCGCCTGGGCTCACAGCTCCTTTGCCTTCACCGTTGCCCGTCGTCGCACCAGCTCCACCGAGCTCCCTCGTCTCTCCGGCTCCGCCTTGGTCAGTTGTCGACCATCCTCCTCCTCTGGACTCCACTCCTTCGGCTGTGCCTCGTCCTGCCAGCTCCG
Organism: Enteromius treurensis; assembly: GCA_032275025.1. Classification (NCBI taxonomy): domain Eukaryota; kingdom Metazoa; phylum Chordata; class Actinopteri; order Cypriniformes; family Cyprinidae; genus Enteromius; species Enteromius treurensis. The sequence goes on along the minus strand of JAUCMU010000033.1, from coordinate 10,046,275 downwards.
TCAGGCTCCTACTTCCCTCCGGCTCCACCTTTGTCCTCAGTCGCTCCGGCTCCGCTGCGCTCCTCCAGGTCCCCGCCTCGGCTTTGGTCGCCTGAGCCTGCAGCTCCGCATCGGCCCTTCGGATCTGCAGCTTCACCCCGGCTCATTGGCTGCAGGACTCCATCCTGGGCTCCCTCTCCTCCTGCGGCATCTCCGTCGGTTAGCTCCAAAGAGTCGTCAGCTCGGCTTCCGCCATGGCTCCTCCCTCCGTCGACTCCGCCCTGGGTCCGTTGCTTCGCTGGCTGCCGCATCATCCTCTGCCTCCCCGTTCTCCGAACTCCTCCATGGCTCCTTCCTCCATCCACTCCACCCTGGACTTTCGTATTTTGTTTATTTTTGTTCTTTCTTTGTTTCTGCTCCCTCCTTCACTCCACGCCCACCTCCAGAGCCCCCACCCTCCCTCCGCTGTTGTTTCTATACGACGCTAGTCGGGCCTATATACATTATATAAATACATATATATAAATACACACACACACTTGTGTCAACAAATAAGAAGTTTAGGAAGATACTGGTGTGTAAAAGTGGAAGATTGATTCAAAACATATCGTGTGTGTTTGGTTTGGGCCACCCAAGGCCCTTATCCACTGAAGCAAAGCCGTGAAGAGTGTGCACACTTCATAATGAAAATGATTATTAAAACTTTAAACAGATCCCCTCAGGTGGCTGTATTTCAAAATTGAACAGCCAAACCCTGCAGCTGTTCTTTAAAATTGGAAGGTTAATTGCTCCCTTTGGAGCTCTCTTCTTAAAGAGATTTGTTAAATTTGGCCATTTGTTGAAGCTTTGTACAAACCGTGTTTGCGTCTTCATCGCTTCACTTAGTAAACACCCTTCACGAGCGATTACACAGATAAAAGGGCTCAAATTAATCAACACTCACTTCTCATTCGGCTGCTTTTTCTTTGCCTTGGCATGAACTCAGCGCAGCGTTTCCTGTGTTCTCTCTTTCTCTTTCAATTCCTGCCCAATACAATCCCAGAATGCTCAGCTTCCTCTGTTTCTATTTATTTATTTACTTCTCTCTGCATCATGAAGCCTTTAAAATATTAATTATCGTTTCCACAAAAGACTTTTGGGAGGCTGGGACTGATTCCATTATAATAGCTTATTTGCTGAGATAAAACCTCTTGTGTCTAGACGCATAATATTTAGAAAATATCAGCACACTTTCCGTGGAATAAAATGGTTTGTTTTGGCTTTTATGTAGAAAATACAATCACAAAATACAATATACTAAAGCTACATAATAAATCACCGCATGCTGTGTGAAATGACCCATACACCGTTTTAAGTTGTGACCATTTTACAATTATTGTTAGTAAAGTATTTTTTCACACTTATAGTGGATTTGATTTGTTTATTACATAATGTAACACTTGTAAATATGATTATAAAACAGTTAGATTAGTGAAGTTCTTTGTCAAGGAATCTATGATTTACTCATTCGAATGATTCATTCAAACACATTGATTCATTCAGGAATGAAACAACTTCCTGCATCACAATTTACATACCATATTTAAATACATTAGTATTCAAGATTGGCCTACTAATAGGGACACCATCTTTGTAAATTAGTTTTTGTCTGATTCTCAAACACACTGATTCATTCGGGCACACTATAATGGCAGTATCAGAGTCACATTGCACCGCAGATGTGTGCACTGTAAATATGAAGAAAAAAAAAACGTTCTATAGCAGTTTTGCGAAATATTTATTTTTCTAATTGCATTTTTGAAGAGCTACCTCATGCGAGCAAAAAATCTTTTTACTATATATGAGAGTTTTTGCTAAATTTACCAACACAGTCTCACGACCAATTCTAATGTATTTGTACAAGGTAAAAAAAATTGTGCAAATTTGTACAAATTCTTATGACCTCATTTGTATGATTTTTCTAAATCCCAGTGACAGGTAAGTTTAGGGGTGGGTTTAGGTGTAGGTCATTCGTACCAATTCATACAAATTTTCAACTTGTAAAATATGTACGATTTAGCAAAAATCTTATGCATTTGTACTAGTGAGGTTGTACGAATTAGTACGAATTAGCCACCTCGTAAAATATGTATGAATTGCCGTGAGATTGGGCTGAATTGTATATATTTCCATCAGGCATATTTTCAGTTCATAATTTTAATTAAAAAAGCAGCTATTGATTCATTCAGGAACGAAACAAATCCTTGCACCACAATTCACATACTATCTCTAAATAGTATGCAAGATTAGCCTACTAATCTTGAATTCTATAAGGTGCAAACTGAGATTTGTAAACGAGTCATTGAATCATTCACTTAAACTGACTTGTTTAAACACACTGATCAATTGAAGAATAGGTTCTACTATGACGTCATTTGGAAATATTTTCATTGCAACACTATGTCTAAAATTGAAGTTACTCTATATAAACTTCTTATTTTTCTAACTGTAAAAGCAATCGCACACTTGCAATCATATTGTTGGTCGTCTCCTCTCTATGAGCCTTGGGATTTCATTAACCCCGGTGAAAGGCTGTAGCTACACCTGTTTTATTCAGAACATCTGTTAAATAATTTGCATGCAGACCTCAGGCATATTCACTTCTGTCAGCTCTATAGATAGAGATAATGGGTCACACCCGTTTGAGACTTGTTAAAAGATGCTGCATTGGATTGAAATTCCAATCACATACACTTTTATTGTTGTGTTTTCCTTTATTAATGATTTCATTTCGTGGATCCATCAGAAGACGCAATTTAAAAACATTATTCTGCTGTTGGCTAGGCTTTTACTGCGGCAAACATTTTAATTGTTCGGTTTAATGGATGCATTTTGATTAACATTGCGGATTTGCTGTATCAACAGTGTTTTTGTTAGTCTTGTTTAATTTCAGTTGCTTTCGTTGGCTTCGCATAATGGCTTTGTCTAAAGTGCATGCCCATTTCCATTAGAAAAATACTGTAATCGTAGCTTTTCAACATCAACAATATAACTGGGTAACTCAAAGCTTTTGGCTTCTTTTTTTCCTCTCACACAAGCAGACACACTCACACACACACATAAAAGAATGACTAAAAGTTCAGCTTACAGTCCTTCAACCCTTATGTCTAACCCTTCAAGTTTGCAGTGGCTATTTACTGTTCCATTTCTGATCTACACCTCACGGGGCTCAGGTCCATGGACTAGAAAAGACAGCATCCTACCTGCTGCTGCTTTTCTGTCCCAGAATGCCCCATCCAAATGCCACTCCCAGCTATTAATCTCCTTTCTCTGCTTTTTTTACAGCGGCCCGTAAGTCAGACCACCGCCTGACAGGGTCATCCCTCTCCTTCAACGAGATAAAACTTTTACAGGGCTGCAAAGATAACAAACTGCAGCTACTGCCATGAGAGGACAGAGCGAGTGAGTGAGAGAGAGAGGAGGAGGAGGAGGAAAGAAAAGAATAAATAGCTGCTTGTAAATTTTTCCTGGCAGCCTGTCTTCTCACAGAGCTCCAGGTAGCTTGAAGCTAACTCTGCTAAATATGTTTCGCAGCTATACGAAATGCTGCGTAGGCTCAATAGTGTTATGAAAAGGATGCATATGTTTTCAAAACATATACTGTAACCCTCACAGAAAGCATAACATTTTCATGGCCACATTATTTGATATGTTTAATAAGCCATTTCCCCCCTACAACATGCATGATTTAAAGCTTTGTGGAGACACAATATAAGCAAAACTGGACCCACACACACTTTTTACCTTCCATATTAAAAAGTGCATTAACATGCAAAGTACTGAGTGGTTTCGGGTTGCTCTGAAACCAGACATTTGGGGGTGATTATCTTTTTCATGGCCCAATAAAAGCATCGGCGCCCTGCTTCTTCTTGTTTCCATCTGCTAAAATGGCATCTCAAATCTTCAGCACTGCATTGTACTAAAATAAAGCTCAATAAATACCCATAAAGCTAGCTTTGCCCCCCGACACTCATACTAAATGTGAACCCACAAGGCAAAGTACAAAAACAACAGCTGAGCTCGTGTTGTAATTAAATCTCATTATCATAACCGCACTGTTATGATGTTTGTTCGAGGCCGTTTTGGGAGTTGGTTCTCAATCTCTCTTTACTTTTTTGTCTTTCAGATCGCTCACTGTTGCTCTGAAACACTGCCCTGGCCCATGCAAACACCACAATTTGGATACAAATAGAGCTGTTTTATTTGGAATTCCTGATAAAGTGCCACCCATGAAGTGCCGCTTTGCAGAAGATTGAATGTAGGGTCATTGCAGAGGTCATGTGACCTCACCAGAGGCTATAGACATGAACTGACCAGGATGATTGTAATGTACAAGTTCTCTCAGGTCAGACTGCGACTGGATGTGAAACAAGAGGACATTACAGTACATTCTCTCTCTGTATCACCCTTTTTCCCATTCTTACATTTTTTTTTTATGTATTAATATTTTATTCGAATTTTACCTTTATTTATTTTGTTAGTTTTTTCTCTCTTGTACAGCAGTAAGTAATCCACGATGTCCAATCGATCGGTCCAGGGAAATCATATTTCCCCCCTCTCCACTTTCCTTTAACAAATTAAATTTGCTCCTAACTGTCCCACTGCAGTTAATTAGCTGCCTGTGGTAGCAAATTGCAAATTTACATTTTTATAGTTTTTCAAGTTAATTAGCCTGCTCGCTCAGCCAGAGATTTCCTGTTTATGTGTCTTCCGTTTTGGACCGTCTGTTTCTAAACTATTCTGACGAAACAATGTCTCTTGGTGACAAATCTCCGACAGAGACCCTCAATATTTACAAAATTCCTTTGAATTTTTATATTCTGAATGATATCACAACATAAAACAAAGCTTGTCTAGAAAATTGATTAATGGATGGATATTAAACTCATTTTCTCACCTCTTCTAAATGCCTGTTGCGTTTTACTGTAAGCACTCCCACTGGTCAGTAGGGCAAAACTATTAGAGAGAGTTAAGGGGAAACCTTGACTCTGTATCTGTTGGTGGGATATTCTGAAAAAAATGCCTACTGTGCAGGTCAAAATACAAATGTAGCACCAAGCACCAAACAGAATTACTAAAATGACGGTTTTGAACTGGTCAAATCAACCACATTCAGACATGCATCTGTTTATCAGAGAGGAAAGAAAAAAATCCCTCTGCTGAGTCACATGACCTGTCAACCCAGAGAACAGTGAGCAATGTGCCTTTGTAAGCTGATTCAGAGTGATGGCTGTTTCACACTCATTTCTTCTCTGTACTTAAACAGTTTAGATTGACAAAATGTCCTATATTTCTTTCATACAAGTAATTTATAAATGTATATTATTCCTCCTCAATGCTTTGGGTCATCTTTAATAGACTAAGTGTGCTAGACTGAGTTTAGGGAATTACAGTGTGCAGCATCATGATTTCCACCCTTGTAAAGCTCAATGCATCTGTCTGTCAAATGCATCCCTCCTGCTATCTCGCGGGCCTTGCTATGGGATAGGAAGGGAGGGTGTCTGTCTCGGACCTGCTGTTCCCCTCATCTCCCCTTCTCTTAATTAGCAGCATTCACAAGCCAGCTGTTTATAATTAAATTTATACGCAGTGGTGAATAGCCAGATAAAGGGAACAGATAGTACCATGTGCTAAAATGCAGAAAGAAAACAAATGTGTACAATACAACTAATTAAACAGTGCAGGGTGTTATAGGGAGAGCTTCAGGTAACTTGCTGTGGAAAGACTGGTACGCTGTACTCTTTTTTTTTCCATTTTGCTTTATTTTTAAATATTTGTATGCACGTGGCTCTCAGTGCTTTTGTAAAATTAAACTGTAATTATTAAAAACCTCTGGAGAGGAACTGGGCATATTGAACAAGCATGTTGTTGGTTTACTTTTATTACTTGTTGGCTCTTTGTCTGTTCTGGAGAGTATTAAAGATAGAGAGAGTAAATTTTCCCTGCGTACTGTTGCTGTAAGGTTCCTTTCCAGCATGAGGTAATGGCTCCTCTGTGGGTAAACAAATTGGTAATATTCCTTTTGAAATGTAGGGCAAGAAAAAGGGAAGAATTGAATTACTATGAAGTGAATTAAAGTTAATTAAAAAAAAAGAAAGAAAAACAGAAACATAAACATGTCAACATACAAGAAGAAATGCAGGTGTGAGCAAGCAATCATCCCCTTTTCAAGTCTATTCCCTGTTGTCCTATCATAACAAAATCCACTGACATACTGTATTCATTTGCACTGTTTTGCCTGTAAATGGTGCTTGATCTGTACATATTTCTCTCCAAACTAATGGAGGTTTTAAGTGAAAATGTTATAAATATTTAGACAGGCTTTCATTTCACCAGGGTTAAGTGGTGGATTGGAATACCTATGGATTATTGTGATGTTTTGGACCCACCCATTATTGAGCAAATGATGGAATTCTCCAAATCTGTTCTGATGAGACAGTCTCATCCCGAATGAGTTTTATTTTTAGTATTCCTTTAATACTATAAAATAATTTCCTCCAATATTTTTTTACCTCCTAGTCATGACTTTCAAAATAGATCAGTTTGTTAGCATGTGTGCAAAAGCATCGCAAAACTGCTTTAACGCTTTATCTATGAAGACAGAGATCAGCAAAAATAAACATCAAAGGATCAGCATGGTTTCCTTAGGGATGGTCTTCCATATGGTTTGATCACACTTTGGAGCATTCAAGCAAAAATATACTTAAGAACAGCATTAATTAACGTCCGTATGAGATATTAAAACTTAACCATATACAGTGGCCCCCAAAAAGCATTTCAGCATCTAAAAATGAATTTAATTGCATTAGTTACAAAATATTAAACCATGTGCAACTAAAGAAAACTTAGAACTAACTTTTCTGCAAGGACTTTTGCCCACCTGTTATCAAGGTGATTTTTTTAGCAGATGTATGTTGGTTAGTTCCTAAAGTGAAAAGGTGTCCTTGCAGAATAATCACAGGTGTAGTTAATCACATGAATTATGGACTATGTTCTATGATTGTTTGACACTTTGTTTTAAATGTAAACAATGCATGAATTATTTTAGAATATGAAATAGTGATAGCTATATTTCTTTACATTACATTCTGTCAAGCTGAACAGCGTTGCAGATGTGAAATTGCTGGTGGTCCAGTCACTCGCTGTGAAGAGACGAACAGAGAATCTGGCATGGGCATGTGTCCTCTGCTTGTACTCATCAGACACAGATGTCAGCGCTCCTTTTGTCCTTGTCGTTGATGAGCGTCAAGAGGCTCCAGCTGTGATTGGTTGACATAATGCCAGCCAAGTTGCTTCAGTGTGGCGCTGTCCATGGTGCTGCAGCACAATAGACCAGGAGCTTAGGGTTTGATTTCTCTTTTGCTAATCTGGTCATACACTGATCTTTCAGTGGATGAATACAATATTACATTATTTATCAATCCTAGTGTTTAAATAATGGCCTTGGCAACAGGATAAACCTAGTCTGTCCAATAATCCCTATGGTTTAATTTTAGGTATTATTAATTAAGCTGTCCTCTACAGTTATTTAGAAAAGACCAATGCAAAAAAGAATCCTGTTTAATTACCTGTGTATAAAAAAATATATGCAATGGCATCCTTTGACTATAGCCTCTAAATATAGGTTGAATTTCGATATATTTAATTATACTTCAAATATATGCGGACAACTGTATTTCCTTATTGATAAAAATGGGTAAATACTATTTTTTTTTTTTTAAGTCTCTTATGGTCACCAAGGACACACATTATTCTGCAAGGACACCTTTTCACTTTAGGAACTAACCAACATACATCTGCTAAAAAAAATCACCTTGATAACAGGTGGGCAAAAGTCCTTGCAGAAAAGTTAGTTCTAAGTTTTCTTTAGTTGCACATGGTTTAATATTTTGTAACTAATGCAATTAATTTATGGTCACCAAGGCTCTTTGGCATCAAATGATTTAGTGCTAAGAAACATTTCTTACTATTATTATTATTATTATCGAACAATATTGCAAAAAGTGCTCTTTAATAAATTGTTGACTTTTTTCAGAATCAATCTAAAACATCCTTATTCATAAACATTTCAGATGTAAATTTCCTGCTTGTATGGTATAGTACCCAACAGTAAATAATTGAACAGTTTTTACTGTAGCATTTTTACATCCACTTCCTTTCAATTAAGAACACAGTGCGTATTTATATGTGCTATAAAGATTTGTGAGTTGAGGAAAGATAGACTCCTCCCCTTCTTCGCACTAATTAAGTATTGACCAACCAATAACAGAAGAAGAAAAGATCCCATTTCAAAGGCAGAAGTGTCATCTGTCTCTTTAAGACCGATGGCAGATTTACACTCTCGGTATGTCAATATTCATTGCTATTATCAATTTGATGACCTCCATAACCTCCACACTTGACACCTCAGAAATATTGTGTGTTGCAATACCGTAACAACTGGAACAAACAGAACGGAATGTAAACCTACCATTTGACATTTGAATTTGTATGCATTTAGCTTATTCAATCATCAGACTGAGTGGCTGACCAGCAGGAGTGGTCGTGTAACTGGAGTGGCCCCCAGGCTACAGTATGAACTGCTTATAAATTCATAGGGCTTCACCCCGTCTGATAGAACAAACAGAGCCAGACCTATAAGCCAAGCTTATGGGCCCATTAACTCCTCTCCAGGTTCGTGTTTATCGCAATACTGGTAGTGCAGGATAGTCCCCACGGACACCAAACAGCAGCATAAATCCACTCTTGAAAACCTCTGCGATATTTTACAGCTCATTCGCATGCACTAAACAGCTTTCTAATGGGTGTTTAGGAATTAGTGCACTGGTGAACAGGACACCCCCACAGCCCCCCTCAATATGGAGCGACCCAGCCAATCTCATAATATGAGCCAATTACATTATGCTTAATTTGCCTATTTCGAGAACGCACATCAAAGCAACAAATATACATGAATCACAATCACAGGAAACAACGTCTACTTGCTTGAATGCTCATTATGGATTTGCATGCACAGTGTAAATAATACACCCGCTTGCACTTTTTTAGAGGTGACATAAATGCAATTCAGTAATACCTCTTATACAGTTTAATTCATTTTTTAAATAACTGTACTATTAACAAAACTCCTAATATACATTGCTACGTTGCACATTCAGTCAGTAACTACACTCATTTAAAGACTCAGATTTTGATTCATTAAAAAGAACTGATTCATTTGAGTTATTTGTTTGGAAACCAGACTACATTTGAACTGCATGTGTCTGATTCATTCAGAACTATACTGGTTGCATTGTATGTTCAGTCCTGTGGATTTTTCTTGATTTTTCAAAGCAAACATGTTAGACAAATATATATTGTGTCTTTTGCTGTGTCTTGCGCATGACACAGCATTTTAAAACCCTCAATTATAAAAAAAAAAAAAAAACGCTTTAAAATTTAAAAAGTGGGAAATTTGAAAGATGTTCACATTTGTGTAAAGCACCTAATTTTAGGGAAATGTTTGGATATTGCATGAAAAAACACAGGATGAAAACACCAGAATGTGCATAAAGTCTAAAAATACACATAAAAAGCAATTCAATCTCATAAAAATGTCATTTAAAATGTTAGTTAAATCATTTTTAAATTCAGAGCCAAAGTCCATCATCAACATGATTTGGTATTATTACCTACCAAACCTGTTTCACATGATTATTGTACGTTCCAAACATCAGGCTTCCAAAACACAACATAAATTGAAAATGCATTTCTAAAGGCAAAAATGCAATCTGTGTGAATGGCCCCTAAGTAGAGCAGACAGGGTATTTTATTTCAGTGTTATTTCTGCATTGGTGAGAACCGTTAACATAACCAAACTTCATTCACTTTGTACATCTAAAAAAACATCTGACTTACTGTCTCTTCACATCTCAGTTGCGATATAATCTCTAAAGGAACATGCCCTCAATGTTATACTATCATATCAAGCATTCACACTCCCTTCTTGTGCATTTAAATTACATGCAACAGTTCAAAATCCTCATTTCCTGTCAGTTACCAATGCACAAACACACACATCACAGTGCCACAATATTCACAGATGAACTCTGCTGGTGGGTTGAAGTGCTAATAGGGGTGAGTTATTTGTGCCTGATAGTGTGTGTGTGTGTGTGTGCGTGCGTGCGTGCGTGTGTGTGTGTGTGTGTGTGTGTGTGTGTGTGTGTGTGTGTGTGTGTGTGTCGAGGGGATTTATATATACTCACGTCCGGATTTTCATTTGGGAGAGAATAATAACAGATCAGATATGGGAGTTAATCACAGCTTTTCTTCTTTATATCACCCCTGAGAATTCCACATGGCTCTCTCTCTGTTTCTTTCTCACTTTGTCTCTATCTCTTTCTCCTTCACCTTCTCTATTGTCATCTCTCTCTTTTTCCTGAGTAAATGCCTCATAAATCAGGTTCATATAAAGCAGCCATCACATTGGGGCAGCTGTTGTCCCCCAGAAACTCATTAAAGAAAGAAGAGAAGCACTCTTCCCTAATGAAAGTGAAGTGATGTCTAGGTCTTAACACACATTATTCTACAAGGGCTTATTGGGACAGGGAGAAGGAAGGAGAAGAATATGATAAAGAGGTATGGAAAGGAGGAGAAGAAAGGAAAGACATAGATATTGGAGTGTTATGATGATTAATAGGAAACTCAGGGGTAGAGAAAAAGCAAGCTGAAAGCTAGTGATACAAAGCCTTCAGATAACTCAGAAGGGAAATACACAGCCTGTCTGTGCTCACATATAATGGGATATAAATACAAACACAATAAAACAGATGGAATAAAAATATAGCAACTTGAGTTTTGTGTAGAGGGATATATTAGCATGAATATTTTGCTTTGTTTGGCTAGTCAGATGTTTAGGCCGTTTGTAATAGCAGCTTCATGTGCAGCTGTTTTTAATTGCTCCTTTGGGAAAGACTGTACTTGATAAAGCACACAAAGCTCCTTTAGAAGAATTCTAAATTCTAAGCTCCTTCCTAAGCTAAGTCAACATGTTAGATGCAAACGATGTGTGTCACATATAACACATGCTTTCATTTAGCTTGATAAAAAAATGGCCTGATGTCTGTGTTTTACGAGGTGCAAATTATGACATCAATGTGATTTACATGGATTTTGACATGAGTAAGATTATTAAGATCATACGAATTAGTCACTGATTCCAGAAAAATTGTGTAAAAGTATATAACTGGAAAAGGCAAAAGGGCCTAAATATTTTGTATTTAAATGCTAAAATTTAATGCTAGTATGTTTTTCATAGGCTACCCATGAGTCTGTGTGCATCTGTGAGTGTGGATGTGAAAGACTTTGGAGACTTTGGTCAGTGCTTTGAAAACCTATGCTGCAACCAAGATGGGAAGAGGTGTGCTTGTGTGTGTGTGTATGTGTAAGTGAAGCAGAAATAAAGGGAGAAATAGGAGCGGTCTTGTGGCATAAATGTGATAGACTCTTGAGTGATGCCCTGTTAGCTTGTTGTTTTGACACTTGTCAGATCCACAACTCTATGGACATGTTGTTTGTATGTGTGTGTGTGTGTGTGTGTGTGTGTGTGTGTGTGTGTGCACGAGTGGGCCGTTCTGATAGCGTAAGTTAAGCCCCTGCGGACCCTGTTGGAGATAAAGTGACAGGCTGGTCAGTGTGTTTGTGTGTGTGTGTGTGTGTGTGTGTGTGTGAACAGAAACATTTAACCAAGCTGACAGGTTAATCAAACTCAGATGAGCAGGTAAAAGAAGCATTCCCTTCAGTGTCTTTATCTCACTTCATTAACCCTGCAACAACTGCACTAAAATATCTGGTTGCAGAGCGTTTCGATGTATTGCCATGTTTTCTGCTGCATTTATATTTAAAAAGAAATCATGTGGTGATTGTGGATGTAAGCTGGCAGTTTGTTTTGTAAATTAAAAAAAAAAACATAAATGTTACCTGAAATAAAACAGAATTTCAGTATTGTAGTTTAGTTCTCTCTCTGTCTCTCCATATGTGTGTGTGTTTGAGTAATAACTTGACCCACTTAAGTAGGACTAAAATTTTAGTTAAAAGAACTAAGTATAGCTGTTAATGAAATCTGAGTAATAAACAAATGATTCAGAAAGTTCTTTTACAGAAACAAAAACAAATAGAGCCATGAATGAATTACTCATATGATCTGATGTTTCTTTTAATGAATAAATCACAAAGATGGCTTATATGTCTTCCTTGCTGAACTGAATCCAGCAAAGCGGTTACTGAATCAGCATCCAACTCACAGCTTTAGCTCTGCCTGTGATTCTGAATCGATTTGCAGTGGAAGCATTTCACTGTTTTGGTAGAGCAGCGTGCATGTTTTAGATGAGCAGAAAAGCATGAGTGCATGAGAAGATAGGAGAGAGAAATAATGAAATAATGAAGATACAGGTGGAGGGAAGAAGGAAAAGGGAGGGATGCCTGGGATATAAGCGTGAGACTGATGTTCAGCACTCCAGAGGACTGAGATGTTTTAACACGCCGCTGGCATGCAAATATAGATAAAACAGGTTTCCCTCATTTAATACCAAATGAATTATGTATGCAAGCTTTATTAGTTATGCAACACAGTTTGAATAACGTGAGAAAATTTGCATTTACAAAATGAAACAACTTGATGCTTTTGTTAAATACACATAGGCTACACAAAGACACCATTGAAATGAACAAATTTACAGGGACTGACTGAAAAGTCATGATTCACACATTAGAAATTGAGATAAATTGTGATCTTTTGTACTTTCTATTCAATAAAGAATCGTGTAAAATATAAAATTTTATTTGCCAAATTAAAAAAAGGGAAAACCTTAAAGAAGTCATACAAAGCCAATTTTCCAGTAGCTTATATGATTCTTTAGGGTCTTAATAGAAAGTTTGAAATACAGTTTAATTTAAAATTTCTTAAAGATTTTACCCTGTCAAAAACAGCTCTTTTGAAATCACTCTGTTCTGTGTACTTCCCCTTTAAATCTTCAGGAGCTCTGCTGAACCCGCCCCTCTTTTCCGCGTTCCCCTCAGAGGATCTTTTTTTTTTTTTTTTTTGCAGTATTCATAGTGAAACTTGCTAATCAGAACATTATTATGAAAGGCAATTTGCAAAGATTCATTAAAAGACATTATACTCACTGCTTCTGTAGGTGAGGCTGGATCACGAATGATTCGCGCCAACATAAACACATTTTGGTTGATCAAGGGCGCATTTTTCCCTTCAGAACCAAACATAACGTTAATCTTTCGAGTTTTCAGTCACTCAGATGTCGGGAGTAAATCACTGCTGCTTTATTCATTCATACATTCAACAACAAAACACCTCAATCTTTTAGGAGTCTTGCTTGTTGTCTCTGCGTCTCGATCTGATGACGGTTCACTCAGGGCGGGTCTTAGGGTAAGACACCAGTTCAGTCTGTGTGACACACTGCTGTCAATCAACTATTGTGAGAGTGGCCTCTGTCTGTGTGACGCCACACCAACATGCATATGAGAATGGCTTGATTTCAGAAGGGGCAACTTATTTTTATTAAATTAAAAGAAAACTACTGGTGGATTTTTATCATTGTAGGGTGGTTGTGTACACATACTCCCAACACACATTTCACTCCAAACAGCTTTGTAGCATGTAGCACCGGATGACCCCTTTAAATGTAAACAACATATTAATATAAAATGTGTGATTATTTTTGGGTTACAATCATTACTGCACTACAAAGATAGTTTTAAACATGTAGTTCTCAGAACCAGAAAATGATGACTTTCCATTTTTCATATAGCAAAGGAAGTGTGATAGTATGCAGAAGAGCAAAAAGGAAATCTAAAATTCCTGTTTGTTTCCATCAACATGCCAGCTGGACCTTTGGAGGTCAGAAAAACTGAAAGGTTTCACATTCTTCAAACAACTCAATTTTCAGTGGAAAAAAATGCTTTCAATGTTTATATCGCCTCTTAAAATTGCCTGTCCACAAACTTCGGCCGATAAAAACAAATATTTAATTAATTTTGACATATTTATTTCACAATAAACCAGACTATAACATATACGGAGTGACAGCTCATACATTTTTACATCCAGGGGTATACATTCGTTTGCTGAACCTTTTTTTTTTTTAAGGTTCAACCCCTGTTTTGGATGACATTCATGAAATGTAGTAGTGTTAGAGTAAGTGGAGTATTGGTGTGCTTGTCTCTTTAAGAGCTTGAGCCGCGGTCTGCTCTGATACCTCTCATTATTGCTCTGACTCTACCTGACGCAGCTGAGGCAGAGAGTGAGGAAACCCGCCACCAGCATCCTGCACCATGGAGGCGGCCACAGCACCAAAGCCATGGACAATATATGCATTAGGAGGACACAGCTCACTATTTCCTATTTTAATGTTCATTTTAAGCCAATGTTGTCGGATAAGAGCAGATGACGGCGGCATAGAGGAACTTACCACGGAGAAAGAAGCAGAGGAAAGTCACAGGCAGGACAGCGTGAATTTACTCACATTTATTTTGCTTTTGACACTCACTATCCTTACAATATGGCTCTTCAAACACAGAAGAGTGCGCTTCCTGCACGAAACAGGATTGGCAATGATATACGGTAAGAAATGAGTCTTTTTAACGATGCGAATTGCACTCGGCATCGTGTGGGTCTCAACCGAATGAACCGCCGCATTTTTGGCCGATACTACCGAGTCATCAGAGCTGAATAATTTTTAGTTCGCGTGTTTTTGCGCATTTTCTGTCTAGATAGGCAGTTCATTGGGTATTGAGAGACAGCCATCATGTAAACCCTTAGCTAAGCCTCATGTGAACGAGACTGTGTAGCTTGCTAGCTTGAACGAGTGCTAATACAAACCTCGCATCGAATGACATTATATTTCAGTGTGGTTTTTAGATGACTTTGGAATAGATTGATGTTCTTGAATGCACCACAATAGCTGACACGTGTATTAGCCCGTATGCATTTTGATATTGCATAATATCTTATGTGTGGATTATATTTTACACCATACCTGCTATTGAGGCATTCAGACCCCGGGGTTTCGTTTCTTAATCTGTTTCTGTTTTTCCTCCTGTTGAGTTCCTTATACTGGCTTTGACTAGCGTGACAGTTGTTGAAGTTCAGGTTGGATCAGACTACAGTAATATGACGTTATGTCTTCTGTGTCAAAAGTCCTCCCCAAACCCTCTCTACTATAAAGGAATACTTGCATTCACTTTTTTTCTGCTGTGGAACACAACATTTTGAAGAAATATACTAGTTGCTTTCCAATGCACTTGCAATTATTGGTAATTTTGTTTGTGTTTATTTGAAGCAATGTGACATCCAGATTTCAAATTTAAGTCATTGTTCACTGTAAACATTGACATGGCCCATAGTGTTCTTGAGAGAAAGACTTTTCAATCTTATAAATTGCTCTTTTGAATATTCAGTTGGACACAAAATCTAGATTCACTGTTTAACAGAGTGTTGCAAGGAATTATTATTATTGCGTCACTTATGACAATGATAAATTATATTTTTTATGGCATTCTTTTTCTCCCCATTCCTTGTAATTGCATCCACAATAAGAGCAGTGCGATTCGTCCAAATGTCTTCTTTCATCACATGGGTTTTAATAATATGTGGGTGATTTAAATGATGACCCAATGTCATTTGTTTTTTGATGAACCAATTCATTAAGGGCCGGTTTCCCGGTTAGGAATTAGATTAAGCCAGGACTAGACCTTTGCTAATTTAGGAGATTTAAGAATTTTTAGAAACATGCCTTACAAAAATGCATTATCTATGAGCATTTTAAGACCAAACAAAGGCAATAATGTATTTTTAAGATATCTCAATGCAAGCTTTTTCCAGTTTAGACGGCTCTTAACATTTATTTTAATCTAGGACTAGTCTTAAACCCTTTCCGGGAAACTGCCCCTTTGTGTTTGCACATACTGTAGTTACCATATACATATTTCTAAAAATACACATTACAGTTTAAAGTTTTGGTAAATGTATACATTTTTTTAATTAAATAACATTTTCTTTTATCCTGGATAAAATCCTTTTATTCAGCAGGGACGCATTAAATTGTTCAGCTGTTTTCAACTGTGATCATAAACAGACATGTTTCTTGAGCACCAGATTCAAATGATTTTCTAAAGAATCATGTGGCAATAAAGATACAGTAGGAGTAATGGCTGCTGAAAATTCAGCTGTACATTTATAGGAATTTATTTATTTTTTTTAAATATGATCAAATAGAAAATAGTTATTTTACAATTTAGTAACATTTTGTAGTATTATAGTATTACATTTTGTGTATTTTTGGATCAAATAAAAACACATTGGAGACCATAATTTACAAACCTATAACTTTTAGTTATTAGTTAGTTTAAGTCCTAGTTCAATCATGATAACTCTATGAAGATTTTAGCATGGTGATGAATAATGTTAATGTATTTGGTCTATTCAGATCCATACAGGTGGAGCTGGGGAAAGTGGGGGTTTCAGAGAAATGCAGGAATCTCAAACCGATGCTAGTCAGCCAAATAAGTGCAAGGCAGTAAGCTCACTGGCTGCATATACAGCATGAACCAATCTGCTTGTGCCACGTCATTTAACTCTCTGAAAATCATTAGGTAGATTAACAATCCTTCAGTCTATCATCTAGAGTTTCATGACTGAACTCCCCCCCCCCCCACAAGATGCCGTTTTAAGCAAGCAAATTAATAAATAAGCAAGCAAGCGAGTGTGAGGAAAGAAATATCAAGTCAAGTCAAGTCAAGTCATTTTTATTTATATAGCGCTTTTAACAATACAGATTGTAGCAAAGCACTGAACATTATCAAATA
>JAUCMU010000033.1:9971710-10027766 GCA_032275025.1 Enteromius treurensis | reverse complement strand
TATTTGATAATGTTCAGTGCTTTGCTACAATCTGTATTGTTAAAAGCGCTATATAAATAAAAGTGACTTGACCTGACATAAGTAAAATAAAGTGTCTTTATTTACAGTGCAGATGAGTAGAAATGGCGAACTAAAGACTTCACTGAGGTGAATATAACAGAAATAGTTCAATTAACTTGAAATAGACGGATCAATGATTCTTGGTTTGTATTCACAGATATCCAGGAGCGAAGGAGATCACAGGAACGATGGAGACAAGGGGAGAGGAGCAACAGCCACACACCACACACACTGGTGGAACACACGGGAGCCTGGGAGAGACACATAAACTGCAGGGAGACGAGGAGAAGGTTTAGGTAAATATACAGGTTAGTATTTCAAGGATATCGATCTTGCTAGAATAAATCCACTTCCATCCATAGACGAGCTCGGACCAACAGTGATGTTTCGTGTGTTATTTTGTGTGGTGGCTGATGAGTGTCTTGATTAGGAACAGGTGGTGGTGACAGGTGAAACTGATGAGAGTGAGCATAGGTGACTGTGGGCTTTGTGAAGGAGTGAGGGTGGAGCCTAGGTGGATGTGACAATATATATATATATATTCTGTAATCAGTTTGTAGCTCTCTTCATAACAATACAGACACTGGTTGGTTCTTTGAAACAGGTGTTTATTCTTTACATCTTTGTTGCAAGCGTCATGACTTCTTTTCGTCCTTACAATGTACGCCCTTGCGCCATTACGCCGTGAGAACTGTATGCATAAATTAACATAGTGAATGCATGTCAGACATTAAACGACACAAAATAGTCCAACATATCAAACAAATAAAGTACCTCGTTGGCCGCTTGTCATGAAAAGAGTTCTTGGAAATCGTCTGTAATGTTTCTTTGATTTGAAAAACGCTTATTTAAACTTAAACATATTTAGATTGACAGAGCCTTCTTTCACGTCTGCCTGTCATCAGTCCATGCGGTGAGCCATTGCACATAACTTCCACCAAAGTGACGCACACTCATAATCAATGTCTTAAAGTGCACCAACACATGTACATTTCAAACTGAACTTCAAAAATTATACAAAGAAATTATTAAGCTCTTTACAAATAATTTGTTATGACACAAATAAAAGAACATTTGCATGATATAACTTACACTGCTGCATAACAGCACTCCCACCAAAATCACTCATTTACATGTAATGTGGGATTTTCTTCTACACAGATATTCAAGTAAATCAAAGAAAACAAATTTAAGGTGTACCTGAGTGTAACTGTGTCATGTTTCTAACTTAATTAGACTCGATTAAAGTAACTACCTTGTGAATAGGTCTTTCAAATTAAAATTATCTAGTGTGAGGCTTTCCTTTATCAAACATAGTGTCACTGACTAGTAGTTTCAGCTTTCGCACTATGCCATTAACACTAGGGTATATTTCCACTTCTCTGGCAAGCTTCCATTCATTTCTTTGAGAGGCGTCATCTTGCAGTATCACAATATCATTCACTTGTGAATTTCGTGTGGTCCTTTGCCATTTTTTACGTTGTTGGAGATTCAACAGATATTCACGTTTCCATCTCTGCCAGAATTCTGAACTTTCCAGGTGGTGGCAAAATGATTGACGACTTCATGGTCAGTATGTGATTAGGAGTAAGTGGTTCTGGACCGGTAAGATCGTGAATATGTTCAACACTTAAAGGCCTACTGTTAATTATGGCCATTGTCTCATACAGAAAGGTTCTTAGAGTCATAGTGTTAAGTCTACTTGCAGACTTGTCAAGCATGGCAGTCACTTCGAATCATTCGAATCTGACGTTCCCAAACTCCACCCATATGGCTTGCTGATAGGACATTAACTACAAATTCGCAACTGATTGCTTGTAGACGTTCTTGATCCATCCCCTTGATCAACTCAGACAACTCTCTTTTAGTGCCCATGAAATTTGTTCCCTGATCACATCTCAGTTGACGAACAGGTCCTCTGATGGCTATAAACGCTCAAAGTGCATTCATGAAGGCGTCTGTTGTCAAGTCATCCAGCGTTTCTATGTGTACAGCTCTACAGCATAAGCATGTAAACAGTAATCCATATCTCTTTAATTCCTTTCTTCCTTCCTTTACAATGAAGGGGCCAAAACAATCTATGCCACAATACGTAAAGTCTTCTATTCTTTTTTTCTGGCAAATCTGCCATCTTTTGAACCTCTGTAGTCCTTCTATATCTTCTACATTTCACACACTTATAGATATGTGAGGAAACGACACTCACACATCCGATGATCCATATTCCATTTGCATGCAACTCATTTACTGTCATGCCTCTTCCTTGGTGGCACACACGCTCATTATAATGTTTGAGAATTAAAGCTGACAAATGAGATTTCCTGGGAAGTATTGCCGGATGCTTTACGTCATAATGCAAGCTAGACTGCGATAATCGTCCTACCACCCTGAGGACTCCATTTCCATCCAGGAACGCATTCAACTGACGCAACTTGTTACGCTCAAAGATCCATTCCTATGGAATTTAATCCTTTGAATGTCTTCAGCAAAGTTTTCTTCTTGAGCAAGTTTGATTATTATTACCTCATGTTACAGAGGGCTTTTTTTATTTTTTTGTTCCAAGTTGCCTGTGTAGCTAACACGTTACTCATAAATAAATTATGTTAAAACATGTATAAATGACTTATTCTTGACAAACAGCAAAAGAGCTGTGTGCTTGCACACATTTAATATTGTCGGGCTGTAAACGGGTTCGGGCTTTGAAAAGGCTGTCAATCAAAATGTACTTGTCGGGCTCGGGCCGAAATCTGTCGGGTTCGGGTCCTGTCGGGCCTAACATTTAAGGCCCGATTACAGCTCTAATATGGACTATAAGCATTTGCCATTTAAAATCTGTATGTAAAGGAAAAATGTCTTACTGCACTGAAAGCCCAGCATGATCCACACTGCGCCTGGTCTTTAACATCTGTCACATAGCCCTTGTCCCTCCAGTCCACAGAACTGGGCAGCACAACAGCATCCTTCAGCCGGAAGAATGTAGCACCACCACGGGCCTTAGTGTTATTCATGGAGCCCAGACATCCACGGAACGCCAGCTGCCTGTATTCCTCATTGCTCTGAGAGAGGATCGAGGGAATATGATGAAGTTTTGTATAAAGCAAAAACTTGTTAGATTTGTGTTTTTTTTTTTACCATGTCAGCAAAGTATGTCATGCCAAGCCTGAAGGATTTGATGCCCTGATCTGCCATCATGTTGTGGACCAAAACCAATTTGCGATTGGACAACCAGGTCTGCTGACGCTGAGACTCTTCCTCCGCAGAACGGTAAATCTTACCTGTTTCACACAAGCACAGCTGATGATGCATTGGGATTTAAAGAGTTAACTGCAAAATTTCGCTAGCTAAAGCTAAAACGTTTAAGAGACATTTGTAAAAAAAAAAAAAAAAAAAAACAGGCAAACAATATAATATTTAATGTGCTAAAATTATTTGAATAAATTAAAGTAGTAAATAATTAAATAAAGCTAATATTTTCAAGTTATGGTTGTTAGAAGAGAAATATCTTAAAATTAATTTTATTATAGAAAATAAAATTTCACAGTTTTCATTATATAGATTTTCAAAAGCACAGAAAAAAAAAATTTGACTGTCAAATAATTCAACAAACAATTCTGCCTTTTTGAACATCAATTAACAAAAATTCAATCATCCCATGAATTTGTATAATGATTTTGGTTCTAATTAAACTAGAGACATATTTTTCACATTGCATGAGTAACCTGTTGAACTAGCTCTATATCTGTAACCATGTGTCAAATGTTGATTTTCAACATTGTTGATTTTTTATTTTTCATATACATTAGAATAAAAAGCTTAAGTAAGAAAAGGCACAATGAACGATGGATAAGATTCAAAACATCAAAACTCTTCTTTGATTATTGTCTGAATGGCTTCACTGTCTGTTTTGTCTGTTCATTCAGTCAGTATAAAGAGAACCTGATGACGTTCTTTTCCCATGATTTTAAAGGAAACATAAATAAAACTGAAGGAGAGTCTCTTACCAAATTTCATTTTCCATGCGTGAAACTCCATGTCCTCTAGAGAAAGACTGGCAGCACTGGCAACAGCCAGAAAAGCAGCGGCAACAACCAAAACCCTCATCCTGCACAGAGAAGGAGAAGACACAACGTGAGGTTGATCGAAATAAGTAGCTACTAGTTTAAACAGAATTGAGGTGTCAGACGTCACTGTTTCATTTCTTCTGTAATACTCCCCCACATTTTCCTTCCAACTGTATTTTTTTAAATCTTACTCAAGTACTTACTTGTAATAGTATGTGTACGTTCGCTTGACTTCAGTCAACCGGCCTGTCAGTGTTCACCAGAGCGAAGGTCTCTATTCATATAGGAGTTTTTATTGTCTCTAATCAGGTGCCTGTCATAAACCCATAACCCAGAACTAGTGATGATGCGTGCAAAAGAAAAAAAAAAGGGAAATTACGTAACAACAATTGTGTGTGGCTTGTACAGTGTATTTGTCTAGCTGTTCCTCAGCAGTAAATATGAGTTGTGCTTTTAATTAAGTTAGTCATGCCAATGTCAGCAATGACAACACTGCAAAACATCAGTCATAAATGTTTTGATGAAGTTGCAAATTTTCTGGCACTTCCAGAAACTGAATGTGACACATTCTTTCAGAACCAGTATGCCTGTTTGTGTCTATACGTCTGCATGTGTGTGTTTGTGTGACTTATGGCCTATGAGGAAATATTCTGATTTAATCAGAAAAACAAGCAAACAGGCATTCTTGTTTGTAACAAAAAGCTTCATATTTAACTAATATATCATTTCCAAACATGGAAAAATATGGGATAATGTCACAAAAGGGCTCACAAAATAAAAATGTGAATGCAATAATGACAGACTTACTGAACTTACTGATAGTGACAACAAAACTACATTGCTCTTTTAATAAGCATGTGAGTGTATTTGTGTATGTTGATATGGGTTTGTGTGCCCCTGTATGTGACAACAAACATCTGTCATATG
This sequence comes from Enteromius treurensis, assembly GCA_032275025.1. NCBI lineage: Eukaryota > Metazoa > Chordata > Actinopteri > Cypriniformes > Cyprinidae > Enteromius > Enteromius treurensis. The sequence goes on along the minus strand of JAUCMU010000033.1, from coordinate 10,022,718 downwards.
CAGAATGTAAACATGCGACTGGGTGCTGTTGCATGGCAGCAAAATGTATAACTGTCAATGTATAGGCCTACAAAATAAACAAAGTTCATCTTAACCTGAGAACACAAAGCAAAAGTTCATCAAAATTCATTTGTAAAATCTCCAGGCAAAGATCACCAACTTCCCTGTCATCACATTCTCATTTATAATATTTCAAATGGTTTTTACTACACTGTGATGATTATTTCTTGGGGGTTTTTTTTACTCATTCTCTCTACTCTGCCTGTAAGCATTGTGATTAATATATCATTTGATTTCCTATTGAAGTGAAATACCATTTGAGTGGGAAGATTCAGGTTATATTCTGAATCACATAGCTTGTCTCCATTTCTTTGAAAGGTTTTACCCAACCCCAGACATCCTGTTTACCTCCTTCTCACAAAGATTTTGCCTCGTTAACATATCCTCGCTCGCTCTGAATCGCCTGCCCTTGTTTTTACGAGTATCTTTTTCCCTTCACACTGTGTTATAATATTTTTTGTCACTCTCTCAGATGATCATGAATCCTATGAACTATAGACTCAAGGCCACCGTAAAGATATTTTATGCGTCTCTTTGAGCTGTTTTGCACTGTCATGATGGAGTTAAAAGATCAGGTGACAAGGCCCAGAAGAATTACCCATATATGAAGAACATGGCAGATGTGGTTTTAGGGTAACGTGCTGCAGTTCTCTATAGGATGAGTGGACTCCTTTGTATTAAAGTGGACAAAAGTACTGAGCACATCCTGTTTTTTGCACGTGTTTTGTGGTGGTTTCAAATGTATAGATCTAGGCATTTGTGTGTTCTCATGTGTTAGTGCTTAGTGTACATTTTATTTGTAGGTGCGTGCACAAACATGTTTTCTTTCTCGTTATTGTCTATCATATTGAAGCATATATGTTCATTGACCAGGACTTCATTTATTTGATCAAAATACAGTAAAAGCAGTAATTACCATATTGAAAAAAATTGTGTTCTGTTCGAAAATATTTTGACAGTGCTGCGTTCTTAGCCGGCCACTTTAGTGCCACTCGAGTCTCCAGAAATCATGCACAGTTGAATATCCTGAGACTGTGGAGTTGTGCATAGTTTGTATCAGAAACATTTTGAATATTGTATCACAATATCTGATTTAGATGAGCTGAATATGTATAAAACATTTGTAATTGATAACTTTTTAATGATGTTAACAAGTCATGAATTCATGTTACTGTAATTAATGAAGAGTTAGTAATAATGTGCCCCCCGCCCAAAGTAAAGTCATGACATAATGATACATTACCAACTAATGAATTCATGACGTGACAGCTGCAGGTGGCAAATTTATAAACAATTTTGCCACAGATTGTTAATTAATATATTAACTAACATGTAATTAAGGTGGCGTTATTCATGCAGTAATTCATGTCATAGTTAAGTTAGTTCTTGATGAATAGATTTCTTAACTCATCGTTTGTTTATAGTCAAGAAATTGTTACTCCACGTATTAGTACATGATAATTCATGAACAGTTATTGTACAGTGTTACCCAATTTTTTATAACTTGTGTCAAGTGACAGACTGTATCTGTGTCTTAAAAACTTTCAGAGACAGATGACCAGACAATATCTGCCCACAAAAATATTTTCATTTTTTACCATCTAACACATGATTGCCATATAACAACAATATAACTGCTCAAACACATGACTTGAGTGTTTTTCAGGAATTGTGTCTCAACCAGTGGAGAAAATACTTTGCTAGTGACAAACAAATCAGCATTTTTTGCATCATTATGTATAGTAGGCTACACCAACTGTATTATTATTCGTTTTATTATTATTAATTATTATTATTAATATAGGCCTACATCTAAATCAGATGTTTGTATCATTTTTTACACCATGATCCACTAAGTTTGGAAAAACAATTACAATACATGACCAGCAGAGGTCCTTTTCGTTTCTGTTCATGTAAGAGAGAAACACAGGACGAAACCTCAAAGGTCACGTGCCATTAAATGTGTTTTTTGAATAATGGCTCACACTTGAGCTGATTATCATTACATATATATCCATATTCAACTTTGCGTTTTATCTTAAAACATAAATATAAATAGTCCCTGTTGACAGTCAGAGATTTTGTACCAGCTGGCTGTCATGTTTTACAGTTTTGGCAAGGGTGTCTTAGAGGAACCAACTATCCATGCACTCGTTTATAATTTCATGACCAGCCAAGAGTGAGTTTGCGACCTACAACATCAGTGATAAGCCTGGAACATCTTTCCTTCCAGAGGAACATAAACACAGTATCAAATCTGGGCTACAGCAGCCCATAATTACACAAGACACAAATCAAGGCTTTCCGTCAGCGACCTTCCTGTCTGTGACTACCATGTTAGCTGGAAATATTTTCTTGGTTCATGCTCATATAAACACCATTCTGAAATATCTAGCAAGTATTATTTTAACCATAGACATCTTTATAGGCCACAAGAAGAACAAGGCAGCATATTTAAATGTATGTTTAATACAAACAATACAAACTATTTCTTACATTTTTAGTGTTTACAGAATGTTCTTTCATTCATTCATGTTTACTTCAATAAAGTAGACTCACACATAAAAAAAATACACCAAAAATGACTTTCCTCTTATAATAACATTCATGGAACCTTATCAATTCGCTACAGTGGTTCATTAACCTGGAAAATCACATCATTTTATTTCACTCTATTACTGTATGTTAAGGTATGGTGTATTAATTCTTTCAGTTCTCTCAGATTTATTGTAGCTGTTTCACACCATGGCGCGTTTTCCAAGAATAAAGAAAAAACCAACAGCACTGGCCAACAGTGTATTTTAATTAAAACACATAAATACTAATGCATATATAAATAAAAATACTGTACATGGGAAGAAAAAGAATGCAACGATACAATACAAACACATTGCTGCCATCCTTATTCAAACAATATAAACAGCCAGATGGTTTTAGAAAATGTGTCATTCTATAGATACTGCACCATGCATTGTTTCTTACGTCTCACCGTCCAAACAGAGAACCGCAGAGGGCAAGCTGGATTTTTACACCACAATAAATTAGTTTAAAAAAGATCAAAAAGAGAAAAATAGAAAGACCATGTCTAGCACCCCTGCCTCCCCTAGGCGTTCTCTCCTCGCCCTATGTTCATATCTCCATGGTGCACACAAATAGTCCTGGAGCGTGTTCAGAGCGTGTGCAGGGCTGCTGAAGAGAGCCGCTGTGCGTGGGGGCTAAAGAAACAACAGTTCGGCTACAATGGGCCAAACTGCAGGCTTTAATTGGATGGTCGATGAAGGGCTTCTCATTAAAACCAGTAGAGCTCCTTCCCTTTCTTGTGGTGCTGGAGACCTGCGGTGCAAAGCAGACATGAACACAATGGCTGAACACAAGGAGGAATCATTCACACACACAATCTCCATGGTGGTTGCAAACTCTCTATAAGCACCAACAACTGAGGCCAAACAATCCATTTCCTGCCATTAACCTGGAGGGTGTGTGGCTCATTTGCTTTAAACATAATTCATGCACTTTTCTAAACAGAGCATTGCGCAAACTTGATTGGTAATTTGCTGGTAATCTTTCAGCTAGTTTGGAAAGACGTTATGTAGCACACATCAAAGCTTAATGGCTTAATTTGACAAAACTGAGAGTTCACCAGCAAATTACTGATGAAATTTTCACAATGTTTAGATTTTTAAAAAGCATTTAATTTATGTTGCCAGAAAAACAACTAAAAAATCTAATGTAAGCAGTTTTAGGTATTTTTAGATATTACATATTATGTTTTTATATGTTGACATATCATGTTTTTTATATTTTTAAATAGATACTTTAAATAATTAGTGGGATTGTAAGTACAATTCTATGGATCATTCAACAAAGAAGGTTTATGTTCCTTTTATGCTTATGCATAAAAATTTTATTTGATCTAATGCTGACTTTGACTGTTCATTAATATAGATACGTTTTGATATTGTGTAGTCAGGTTATTATCATGTTTCCCCTTTTAAAGTGATAACTTGTTCTATGAATTAACCTGAACCACTAACATAATCTTGTTCAGTGGATATTTATATAAATATCAGCTTTAGATTCTCTTTCAAGGAATCGCCTTCAGTTTTATGACCTTGTGCACAAGTCTTGTAGTGTTAAATTAAACCCTTTTCTGAACACATAATTATATCTCAAATCTCAAATGAATATATTAATTTCTCTCGAGCTATCACAATGCAATACATAATTATATTAGTATTTAATTTATATAACATTTAAACACATTATTTATCTAGTAGAACGTTTTTTTCAAAAATCATCTTAATTACCTTAATTAAATATGAAAAGCACATATTTATTAAAAAGATTCATTACAATAACCTCAGTACTAGCATTTTATTTCCAATTTATATCCGTTTTCAAACCTCCCGGCATATTAATGCTGTGTTGAAGTCACATGATAATCTTCAAAGAATTTATGTGAAAATTACGCTTTATCAATCAAAACTAAAAAAAAATGTGTGTGAATTGTTTATGTCATGAGACCAGGTAGTTTATTTCCCTGCATTAGATCATCATACCTGGTTCCATGTTGAGAGCCAGACTCTGAGCCACATCCCCAGGCGGAAGCAGGCCTGGCCATGTTGGTGTGGGTTCCAGCTTTCCCACATCGTAATGCCCGGGCAGTGTTGGGAGATGAGGCGGCCGGACGGCAGGCATCAGTAGGGGTCCGTAGTGGGCATCCAGCCCAGGAGGAGAGTACAGTTCGTGCAAGGGTCGTGGGGGGGGGTAAGGCTGGCCTTGAGAGTAGCTCCAGGATTCTGATGGGTGTGGGTGAGCGTGTGAGTGAGGCAGACCCGGGTGCAGGGCCTGGGCATAGGGGTCCAATGCATAGGTGGGAGCACCTGTGGGGTCACAGTGGGGTCGGCTGGGCGGAGAGGGGTAGTTACTGTCCCAGAAAGATGGAGGGAAACTGCGTCGATTGCTTGAGGATGAACCATCTAAAGGGGAGAGAAAGGAATGAGAATGAAAAAGAGGAACAAAAAGCTAAAAGTGTAATTTAATGTATGCTTGGAGAAAAAATATTGATGTACTTTCATTTTAGATTGAAAAATATTGTGCAGATTTGTAAGTCAATAGCATTATTTCCCAGTTCTTTACCTTCACATACATAACTGACTGTTTTTAACATAAACATGTGTGTATCTGAAAGTTTAAGTGCAATAAGACATGAAAGAGAACTAATTTTAGTAACATTACTCACATGCAATCAGTATTGCCAGTTATTGCTCTGTTTCATGAACAAAAATAGTTCTAAACATGGCCAAAGCACGACCTCTGCAAGAAACACAGAGTGGTGTTTCATTCAGGTAAAGTGAACTGTTCATTCAATGATTGAATCAGCCACTTTGAACAAACTGGTTGAATGAATTATTCAATTAATCAATAATTAAGACAATAATTAAGATTTGCTGCCAACTACTGGTGAAATTAGTGTCATATTTAAGAGTATAGGAAATCAATCATTTTTTTCTTAACTTTTTTAATTAATCATTTAATATTTCTTTTGTTGCTGTTTGCAAATAAAGGCACCAAAATCAAAGAAGCAATCAAAAATATCAATATTTTTTCTGTTTAGTAATGACCTTATAAAGGTTGAAAAAATGCACTAGAAATCAAAATATCAACCCTTTAAGAAAAGTTTATTTCTGTCACTGCTACTGTTGCTACGGTGACCTCCTCAGGAGAAAATGACCCATGTTCACGAGCATCTCTGTGCTCTGACTGACTTTTAATCTCAAGTTTGTGTTAGCTGAAATGTTGTCTGAACACTGCTGAAACTTCCTTTGGAGTGTTCAAGCTTTAATTAGAGGTGTCCGAGCCCTTCAAACCCCCCTATAATGCACACGCTGGTGTCGGTTAGTTATCATATTATTAGAGGTCCAGCTGAGATGGCATTTCTCTGTGTCTCATTTGTCCACATATAAGGCCGTTGCACCTTGGACTTTCAGGTCAGGCTTGTCACATGATTTCACATGATTTCCAGCCCCACGCCCTCAGATGTCTTTCTGGTTGAATCATATGGTGTTCCATTTGCTTCTAAAGAGCTTAGCACACATCACAGAAATACACATGGCCACATGAGAGAGATGAGAGATGGAAAGAGAGAGGGAGAGAGAGGGAGAGCTAGAAAGGACTAAGAAAACCCATCAAAGACATACAAAAGACGAAGAGGTCAAGATATTGACAAGCAACAAAAGAGCAGAAGAAAGACAAGAAAAAGCCACAGACGTCTGTCTGCCGTAAAGGTCTATATAAGGCACAAAGTTAAACCTGGAGGTGGTCTTCTGCTCCTTCTGTCGTATCGGCCCCCCAGCACCTCCACAGACCTGCAGACCCCTGTCTCTGCTCGTGCCCCCACCTGTTGTTTTTACTAACCCTCTCGCCCCCCGTAACCCCTCATAGAATGCGGAGGGAGGGGTGAAGTATGTTTTTAGCCTTTACTTTTATATTTAGAATTCCTCTGAAAAAAGACACCGGTGATGTAGTCGTGATCAGAGGAGGGGTGGGCGAGCTCCTCATAAATCTGACGCTCGGTATTGTGAGCCGTTTGAACGCGATATGAGCTCGAGCCACTGCGCTTACCGCCACGTATAAACATAGTATCTGTTGGGAGGCAGGCAGCGTCTGAGAGGCCAGATGAAGATGTCATGGGTAGGGAGAGAGAGAGGGAGGGAATATACCAAAGGTTCATAAAGGTAAACACACACAAATTAAGCACCACCTTGCATAGCAGACACTTGTGTGAGTTGGTACTCAACAGACTACTCATTACTCATACTACACATTTGTGACTGTGCAAGTGTGGTAAATTTTTAGTTCCTGTCCTTAAAAGGATAGCTCGAACCCAAACGAAATTGCGGTAATTAATTATTCACTTTCATTAAGTAGTGAGCTCATATGATTTTCTTTCTTCGGCTGAACACAAACAAAGATATTTTTAAGACTGTTTAAGGTTTGTCTTGTAGCTTGAATCTTCTGGGCCTCATTGACTATCACCGTGAAAAGTGATATGCTGCAATTGTTACCTTATTTCCACAGTTCAGTGATGTTTTTGTTTTGTTTTTGCACATATATATACAAACATCTGAAACATTCCTCAAATGATCTTCTTTAGCATTGCTCAAAATATTGATTCTAAAAGGGTTTTCATAGTAATTCTTTAGAAAAACCACATTGAATGTAATGGAAAGGGATGTTAAGAGTTCCGAATGGAATCAAACAACCATAAAAATATGATTTGGGAATGTAATGACATGACTAAATTATTTTTTGGTGAATTTTCCCTTTAAAAAATGTATCATTCTTTTATTTCTTACTGACTTAGTTCCAATATGCAGATTCATACAATTACAGTAAAGTCAAATCGATTTGATTCAGTTCAGTGCATCTTATTTGAATACAGCTGAGCTGAGATCACTTAGCTTAAATTTGTGTATGCAAATGATTTGCAGGGATTTTACATTTATTTTCTTTGACTGCATCTTGTATTTGTCTCCATTCAAGCTGTCCCTCTTCCAACTCTATTCTCACCTGTGCTGGGATCACTGTGCCTCTTTTTGCCCTCGGCCTCCATGTAGGTGCTGAGAGCTCTGGAGAAGTGTTCGTCCACCACGCTGCTAATGTCCCCTTGGTAGTAGGTGAAGAGGACACATCGTGAGCTCAGGTATTCTGCCTCCCTGACCTCTTTGCCCTTTGTAGCCTCCTCTACTTGTCCAGTTGAAGGATACGGTGATGGGGACGGACCCCCTGAGCTGGAGCTTCCGGCAGAAACCGGGACACCATTTGAGCAGCACGGGGCCGCCACGCTGTCCATCGGATCCCTACACCGAGACGAGGGGCTTCTCAGACCAAGGGGTGCCTAAGAAAAAGTAGTTCAAAGACATTGTGACACATTCTGTTAGTGTGTGTGTGTGTGTGTGTGTGTGTAAGAGACTGTGTCAGTGTTTACGTATGCGTGTGTGTGTGTGTGTGTGTGTGTGTGTGCGTGCACGCACACGTGTCTGAGTGTGCAATTATGGATGTATATAGGCGAGTACAACAGTTGCGATCATATATATAATATAGGGAAAAGACCAGGGCTAGTTGTCATATTCTGTTGTGTGAAAAAAATCCAGTTACACCAACACTTGTTTTCCCTAGCAGTGGCTTTTTTTGTTTGTTTGTTTGTTTGTTTGTTTTCTTACATTTGAATTACGTTCAATCTCACGTGACGTTTATCTAACATTTATCTCACATTTTATCAAAATATTTTGTCGGAAAAAAACACAATAAAATCATACTTCTATAAATTTAGAGTAAAGTCAGCTATATAATGATTTTTAAATTTATAATTGTATAAGTTTTAACTGAAAGAGTGAACTGTGTTCTCAGGACAGTAAGATCAAGACAAGTTAGCACTTAATGTCAGGTTCCAATTAGGCAACTTACACCATGTAATGAGACAACATGCCCCACGCATGAACTGCATCTTTTCTGAACTGTATTTCTGTGCAATGCTGGAAATGTTCACACAGACTGCTTTAGATGTCCTAGAATTAAAGACAACTTACCCAGCGACCTCAAACACAGAGCAAACAAACACAATCGTGATAAAAACTTTAAACTTTAAAAGTGTACAAATGCACACTTGCAGTTTTAATTCAATAAAAAATTAAGTATGCATTTCCCATATGCATTGCGCGGAAACCTGCTTACCGGTAAAGTGCTGATGAACGCTGAAGCTTTGTGCGCGTACGGTGCGTAATGACCATAAGCCGGGTACATAACATCCAGACAACTCATGATAACCCGCTCGCTCCTCTCCGCTCGCAGGCAGCGGAACTGTCGCGCTCTGTTTCACGTGCAGAAGCAGAGAAACGGATAAGAAAAGTCAAGCGGGACAGCGCAACATCTCGGTGTCGGTAAGCAGAGCGCGCGGTGACTGATCGGTGGTCCACGGTGACGCACACCTGACAGCTGCGCTCGCAGGACTGTGGTTTGGTTTATACCACAGAATGCGCCCCAAGACAGAGCTTCACATGTCGACCCCTCCCACCCTACACCAAGACCCCCGACCACCCTCGAAACTGCGTGATCCACACACAATGCAGAGCAGTGCGCAGAGTTTGTGATTGACAGACTCAACTCATCTATCATGACTGATCCCAAAGCAATTAGCCTACGTGATGAACCACACTTTTGAGGGAAATATATATATATATATTTATATGTGTGTGTGTGTGTGTGTGTGTGTGTGTGTGTGTGCAATAGGCTACTTTATTTTTTATGAATATTAATCATTCAAGTTCCAAAAATTCCAAAATGCTAATTTGATACCAACTTAATTGCAAGCAAAACATCATGTATTAAACTACAGTTAACTTGTGCTGAAGAACATTGGCTGATTCTCAGGGTGGCACATGGGTGTGAGGTATAGTCTGGACACCCAATCCATACCAGCACTTGAGCAAAGAGATTCCTCTCAAATCTAGCTCACATTATCACCTTCACTTAAACAAACACGAGGTCAGTCAAACACACACCTATTAATGTTGTCTCTGTTCCGCTAGTTTACATTAATATTCAGAATCAAAACTGTTAATGCTCTCTTCAAGAAGGAACCTCCTCTAGATCGTGCTCTGTTAAATGTGTCAGACATTCTTCAAGATATTAATATGTTCACATTGGACCTTGAGTGCCAGGAGTTTTCTGACAGACATTCTAGAACGTTAAGAGAATCGTGTGGAATATTTGCAGAATTTCATCCAGCGGTGTTAAACAGAGAGGAATGTCTCTGAAGTGTTTGCTCAGGGTCGACCGAGGAGATGTGTGCCAGAACTATATGTCAGCTTCAATTGACCAAAAAACTCTCTGTCTAATATAATTGGTTTCAGAACAACTGGTCCTGCCATGTAAAGTGTCAGAAATATCAGAGCTTTTAAATGATACTCAGAACTCAGAACAGTCCAATCATATAAAAATATTTAAAAAAGGAATATTATTTATAAACGTTTTTATGTATGTTATGTATTTTTATGATATATTGATAACACTTTACAATAATGTTGTTAACCATTGTTAACTAATAAACCTTATTAAAAAAGTGTTACCGATATCTTGTTTTATAGGCTTACTTATACTATTGCTACTATACTATACTACTAAAATACGACATATTCATTATTTAAGCAGTTCCTATGTATATTCGCATGAAGTAAGCACAGTACCTTATCAGTACTAAAACATGTACCTTTCAGAACTTCATGCGAATGCTATGTAATGATTTGTTTTAACACAGCCAATATAGTCCCACAATTATGGAGTACATTTACGGGAATGAGAGACATGGATACTTGAGACAAAGTTGGATGAAGCTCGGCACTGCTGTCATGAGTACATGCTTAACTATTCCCTGCTGGAGGTCAGGAGGTCTGGGACCATTAACCTCTCATTTTACACGTATTTAAAAGACTTGTTATCTGAATGCGTTCTGGAGTCACGGACATGTTGTTGCCCATCTAATGTGTGTCTCGGATAAAGCACACTGTGAAACTTTATTCGCATTGGTGTGTTTTTTTGGGATACAGGGGGAATGATGCAATGCCACAGGGAAAGGGGTTGAGAGCTTCAGCGTGACGGACAGCTGCTCCTGACGACACGCAGCACAGAGTTTAAAACAGGCTCTGCACGATGACCACATGTAGGAGGAACCATTTATATTAATGGCCATGACCGATTGCTCTCTATCTCTCTCTCTCTCTCTCTCTCTCGCTCTCTTCTTTTCTTTCAGAGTCTTCCCAGCAACACATATCACTCTCTCCTTCCTTTTTGGAACAGTAAGTCATTTGTCATTACTAAGAAAACAGGTTGTATGACTATATGCGTATGCGTGTGATGTCTAGCCCAGTCTGTATCACAATCTCTGAGCCATAGCGTATGACCTCTGAGGTAGAGCTCTGAGTGACCAAACTAGGGAACAGAGGAGAAGGACAGATGGCCCCCTCCTTCCCATCACTCCCTTTAAGCTCTGTTTCTCCATTTCTGTTTCATTCACTGTCCAGGACCCTCTTTCTAAGACTGTGTGTTTGTGTGCGTCTGTATTTGTGAACGAGCAGAAAATAAACGCTGATTACATCATTGTTTGGTTTAGACCCTTCGTGCTAGACCAAATCTCTCTCAGTCATAAAACTGAACTGACAACTCAGTCAGGTGATTACAAGAGTTAAAATAGTTTTGTGTTCTGTAACATTTAAGTTGACATGGAAAATTCTTGTAAAGCTTGTTTTGGTAGTTACGAAAAGCTTTAAGGAATTTGACATTAAACAGTACAACATGTACAAAAAATAAAAAAATAAAACAATTTAAAATCAAATTTTTGTGTTATTTTGGTCATTTAAAAAAATATCTAAACTTTTAAAATGTTTTTTAAAATTAATCTTTATGTTATATTTTATATATATTTTTTCAACTTAAAATCTTAAGGTTGTGTTTAAAAAAATTAATTGTATCTTATTTTCACAAACACCAGAGTTGTTTTAGTATCAATTAGATTAGCTATTTTTATCAAAAAATTTAAATATTCCTATATAAGCTGTATTAATTTTTGTTTTAATTTTAACTAGTTTAGCACATCAAGTTAAACTTTAAATAAAAAATTTAAATAAAATAAAAATAAAAACATTGCCTTGTCAACTGACTGAAGTAAATAAATAATTTTGTTAATATCTATTATTATTTTTAAAATTTTCTTAGTAAAGTAACGCATTTTCTTGAATGCTTTTAGATTTAGTTAACTATAATTACCCCGACTGACATATCTGTGATGTAGGGAGCGTTGCATCGCAAAAGACACTTTATATTGCACGTATAATACAAATTAAAAATTCTCCTTATTGTCCTTACCACTTGCACACTTACCCATGTACTAAGTGGGTCAGACCCTGTGAGGACCCTGAAACAGTCTGATTTTAGGGCCTGGCTCATCACCAATGGGGTCAGGGCTGGAGGTTATAGTGTTGTTTGTCTTCTTCAGCTAAAGCTCCATGTGTGGCGTACAGTTGCTGCATAAGCACGTACACACACACATATGCGCTGTCTGTTACCACAACAAAGGCCACAAGCAGTCTGATTCTACACTATAATCAGGGCTCTAGAATGTTGGTTTAACTTTAGCCCCAAAACTCTTAACTGTGTTACATGAGCAAGCAAGAACCGAAGATGCTTGATTGTCATCTATGATTATCTCAAGCTTAACAAATCTGCTTTCAGACCGAACCAGATCATCCCTGCATGTCCAGTTACAGTATGTTCTATATTTCCATTGGCACATCTAATCACAATTAAACTATTGCAATTAGACACATTTGGGGTTCAGCATGATTCTTTACACAAGGCCATTCCTTGCTTTTGAAAAACCAGAATTGTTTCTAAAGTCATATATTATTTCAGCATTTTATATTATTAATCTTTTTATTTATAACAAAGTGGAAAATCTTGTTACCTTTAATACAATAAACCATTAATTAACTTAAAATATTTGTTTTATTATTTTAAAATTTTAAACTCAGACGATTGTATTATATTAATTATATTTTACTATACTATCAGATTTTATTTATATTTTATTTTATATATGCACATATGTTTCTGATATGAAAATAATATTATTTAAAAAATAAAATAAAATGCTTAATTGTCCCCAACAAATGACTTTTCTCCATCAAATAGGGATACTTTCTCCTTGGGCCTGTTTATTAAAAGCCAACCCGTTCAGTATGGATAGTACGTGAACAAGCAGCATGGCTGAAGTAACTGACGGGGTGCTACATTCCCCCTTTGGCAGCCTGGAGTGTCCCAGCGATGTAGACAAGCAGCTGATGTCATCCTCTGTGTGTATGTGTGTGTGTGTTTGTAAAGGGCTAGCAGGAGATTGTCACCCTGCTGTTGAACATTCCTGTCCCACAAGCACAGGAGGGCACTACTGCCCCCAGAGAAAGAAAGAAAAAGAAAGAGAGAGAGAAACTGAACCGATTGAAGGGGAGATGTGGTTACAAAGCTGTTGTGTCACATGCTCCAACAGCGATAATTTACTCCGCTGGATGGTGTTGGTGCCTCAGAATGCCAGGAACGCAGATGAGTCCATTCTGCACGCTATAAGATGATCACACTCACAATTCATGTTAAAGGGTATTTCCACCAAATGTTTCAAGGCTCTCCAATGCTTCATTGTGGCTATGCTTCCCAGTAGGGAAAATATTCCCTGAAAATCTAAAGCAATCTGAGGTCATCATAAATATGTGTTATTTAGCCTGCTAGGGAATTCTGTTTTACTGGTTCCACGTGAATGTGCTGCCATACTGCTTTGGATTGTGGGAATATTTTGTTGTTATGCCATGTTGTGTGATTTATTCAGTGATGATATCATAGAGTTCACAGCTATTTTTATTGGCCAGTAAACTGTCCGATCTGCCCTCAGTTACAACAGGTAGCCAATCAGAGTGAGTCTGGGGAGGGGATGCTTTATGCTGGTAAGGCTTCCACTTGGGAAATATGTAAAATGTAAGACTATACAATTGACTTTAGTGTCAAGTGTCTGTAACTGTTCACTTTTTCTGTAAAATAAACCCTGTCTCTATGCTAAAAAGGTCATTGCCCTAACAACCACACAACTCAAACCAAATACTTTATCCAATGATTTTCCATCTCTTATGTCTCGCAGGACCCTGGAACTAAGAGGACATTAACGTCACCCCTGTGCAATCTCTGTGCAATCAGATCAGCGCCATCCATTTCAAATATAAAATTCACCTGTCATTGACCTGTCACTTGCAGTAATGAGAGGAAAAGCTGTAATGACATCATAGCCATGTGACAAATTGGAACTTTTAGCTTGTCAACATATTAGAGAATTTGTGGTTCTTTCTTTGAAAAGGAAGAAACAGGTTTTTACCATAATGAGAGTTTGAACATCAGTAACATGATGCGTTAGTGTCCTTGTTACAGTGTAAATATAGATTTAAGTATAGTGAGTAAATTTAATTATTTACTAAAGGGTTAGGGTTAGGATCAGGATTTGGTTTAGGGTTAATTGCATGGAATAATGCATTATGTATGTAATAAGGAAGGGCAAGTGTTACTGAAAAATTGTCAAAACATTGTGCGAGGAATTACAAATATGACACAAGAATGTGTTTGTTGAGAAACTAACTACTGCCTTTTCTTCCTTTTTTTCATGGTCACTGAGTTTCAGTTAGATCAGTGAGAGGTTTTCCTTGTTTGTACAATATATATGACCTATCTATGAGAAAACTTCAGACATTTCATCTTTTCTACAGTTCTAAAAATAAATGATAAAACAGTTAAAGTTTAACTAATTTGGAACCAACTAATCCAGCTGCAACATTCAAAGCATACACATCAAATGCCATATTAAAACAAGATGAGCCAGAGAGCTAATTACTTACTCTATTAGGAATTCATTAGACCACAAGCCCTTTCTCCATCAGAGTAATCTTAAAAGATTGGACACTGGGTTTTAAGAGCAAATAACAGGTCAGGGCTGAAGCTTGAAAGGCTATAGAGCACAGGTCTCACATCTCTTAATAAATTACGAGGTGAGATAGAGCTACTAATGAGTTGTTTTGACACAGTCTGAGACTCACAAATTGGATCAATACACATTCAGTAAATGGTAAAGACACCATCTTAATTGGTCGTTCATTCATGTCACTCTTTGTGGGTTTTAGCAGGTTCATTTGTGTATGTGTGAAAGAGAGATCACTCACTGAGTTATTAGTGGCATATTTAGCATGATTTCAGAATAAGGTTTCATACGTTACTATTATTTAATGCAATTAACCTACAAGTTACTGTTAACTATGCAATTACTGTAACAACAAACAGCATGTTATATAGGGTATGTCAGTTCTACATTTGGCATTTAGGCTATCGATCTTCTTAATGTTTTTGTAATTTTTTAGTTCATTTTAGCTCAGGTCTGTTGAATAATAGTAACAGATAACAGTTACGACGTGTAATTTTAACTATATGTTTTAGCAAACAATGAATCCAAAGTAGAGTAATAAAAGTATGTTTACGAATGTTATTCGATTTAATATTTTTATTTTCACTAGGCTATGTTTAAACGCAATTGTGCATTATTTGCATGGTCAGACATAAAAGTGCTACTCGCATCTGCATAACACTTCTTGCAATATATGACACACTATCAAAATGAGAATTAGCATATAACTCACATGTGAACACTTAAAAATAACGTTTTTCTGTACAAATGTAATGAAGAACGTCGCTTTTGAAAATAAAAAAAAATTGCATGTATGTAGCAAGCTGCCTGCGCTAGGTCCACCTTTGCCATGACATGGCTTGTTTTTTTTTACTTGACTTGACTCATATCAATTCGCTGCAGTAATGATGAGGACATCTAGTGGCGCACAACTGACAGTGCAGATATTATTTCTACCCGGGCTTACATAAAACAGCACACAAATGCAATTTAAACTCGTTATGTCAACACAAAATTCTTCTCTTCAACAGCTCAAAACATATAACCCCTTGGAAGAAACTTTGTTTTGTAGAATGGAAAACTCAAGAGAGTATCAATTGCTAAACCTTGCATGAACACCGGCCCTCCAAGACAGAGTTTGGACAGCCCTGATCTATATATATTAAATACATAAGTTGAAAGGTGTGTTTGGAACATTCTTTTGCATATAAGGTTGGCTGTTACTGTAGTTAAGTTACTGTTGCGGTCAGGGACTATTTTTTAGCGAAAGGACTGCATATAAAAAGTTATATTTTAATACATATAATTTGGTTTTTAAAATACACTTTTCTTTTCTTTTTTTTTCTTTTTTTTTTGTCGTTTGGTAACCTGCAAGCCTGCAACCCCTTTGGCCATGATTTTATTCACGATACAGCACAGCCTCTCGTCGTGCCTCATTGCTTAAATATAATATGTTTATATATATATAGAAGGAGTAACTTGTTTTACACATAGCACCTCTGTGAGTTTACTTAAACTATGCTTATAAATGTAGGCTCGTTTTTATGCGTAGCACCACAGTAAAGAACGAGTACTACTACAAAAACAAACGTAAATGTCTTCACACACAGTACCGCCTCCTCCTCCTCCCAGCCGTGGAGTGGCGCTGTACCGCCGTGGATAAACGTGCGGCGGTCGCTCGGCCATGTTGAAGTGTGGAGGAACTGCAGCCCGCCATTGTGTGTCTGATCTGCAGCTGTAGCGAGAGAGATAGAGAGAGAGAGACGGGCGCAAAGACTCTAAAAACACACACGTTTCCCGTTTACTTTAACCCGCAAACAAACGCGCAGTCTAACACACAGGCTTCGGGGAGAGAGATATGTCAGCCAGCAGCCTTCTGGAGCAGGTAAACAGAGGCACTTTGTGAACATTGAGCAGAAGTGGCGTCGAGGCGGGTTTTTTTCTCTCTCGCAGCGCGAGTTCAGGCCTGAGCTTCATATAAACCTTCATTTATTCTCCCTCTTTCCTCTCCAAACTCACTCCTTCATGAATCACCTGGACCCAATCCAGAGACCGAAAGGCCAAGCAAACAAAGGTAGGTGAAGTGCCGCTGTGCCCTTTTTGTGCTGTAATAAGAGAATGGTTCTGCTGCTGCTGTTAGCAGGCCGAGTCTTCGTACCGATTCCGCTATTAATTCAACCACTTAAACTTGCTTAAAACCGTCCAGTGTGGAATTCAAGGAGAAATGGATATTATAATAGAGAGAATGAAAAGTTGTAGATTCTCACGTGTGTAAGGGGAGCTTGTGTTTGGAGCACACGCTAGTTAGCCGCCTAGCACAGTAGTGAGGCCGAGCACAGCTAAACGCGTGACACACGCTCCAGCACCTGTACATCCACTTAAACTCAGCGCGAATGTCGTTATCAGGTGTTTTCTTTAAAATTTAGTGCTGTAGATAGATGTTTTGTGTGTACTTGGAATCATCATTTCTATCGGTGGTCAAGAGGCAGGGGTTTCAGCATGCTGCCAAGAGGAACCTGTTGAGGGGAATTTCAGCACCACACTCAGTGTATCTGCCTTTCACAATCCAGTTGCGCTTTGAATCAGTGCGTATGACCACGTGGATGTGATGAGAGAGCTTTTAGACTTTTATTTTAATCTGTTTTCGATTTAGAAGTGCGCTACTTGCCTTTTTTTGCGTAGTTTATTATAGACGCTACAGCAGAAACCCATATCGACAAGTATGAGCTGAAAATGACTGTATATAGTGTAATGGACTTTAATGACATTTAAGACTGCTGTGTTGGGCTGACAGTGAATTAACTAGTATGACGATCAGATCACTGACTGATTTCTAGTGTTAAAATAAATTGGGCTGTGATAACTGAACATCTGACACTTAAAATGAGTGTTTGAGGCTTTGTGATATTTGTCAGTCAGAGATACAAAACAAAGACAAACCCTCTCTAAACACAATAGACTGTCAGAATGATACTTTCTGTTTGAGTCGAGTTATTTCTTTTAAACTACAACTTGATGACATCAATGTGTTTCCATCCAAGTTGATTTTTAGCAGCAGGTGCATTTGATCAGAAGGTGTGTTCAAGTCATGTTTAGCATATTTTTAAGTTAAATATTATATATATATATATATTACATATTACTTGCTAAAACCAAGGGGATTTGAAGTTATAATTAGGACTTCCCAATTTGTAAAAACAAACATTCTTGGGCAACATGGACCCACTATTACTTTTAGTTTTGTGCATTAGAAAGCACCCATAAGTTGATAAAGCGTTCAGCTTTGGCTAGATGTCACAGTTATTACATTTACTTTAGACTGCTGTAAAAAACAAATGTTGAGTATGTTGTCTAACTTTCTGTATCTTTTGATTTCCAGTGCAAAACGGAGCTGTTACCCAAAAGGATACTTTGAACGATGATGAGTTTGAGCCTTACCTGAGCGCTCAGCCTAGACAGGTAGGTCTTGTTTCAAAGCTGAACAAAAGGAACCCATAGACACAGAGCAGGGCAATTGTTTTTGTTGCCTATTCTCTTGAGGATTCATTATGGTCCGCAATTGCATCCTGGTTTTTTAGGCTTTGTTTTCTTATTACAGTGTCACTATGGCACTCTATGCTGCAGCCAAAGACTGTATGAGTATTGTTTAAAGAGGTGTGTGGGACTTAGTTAAGTCATCCATCATACATATTGAAATATGATACCGGTAGATATTTAGTTGCTGTCTAAATTGTATTGCATGTTGATGAGTCATAGGAAATTGTGCAAAATGCAGTGCAGCTGCTCACCAGGAAGTGATGAAAGGTGATTAAGGAATGCAATTAGCTATAATAACATTTGCGCCTCTGTGCAGACATTTTAAAATGAAATTATTCAAATTAAAAAAAATTCTCCAATTTGTCAGTCCTAGCTCTAATATATGCCAGAATAACGGATTTTCTGGCAAGGGATGTCTTGTGAGGAAAATGGGACACGGATGAATAAAGGGTCTAGTATTCACCCTGTCAAAGGAATGCTGGGATCTTTTGTGGGGAATGTGTGCCACTGTTGCCCTCACAAAGCTGATTGCTGGTGTTGAAAATATGAGTAGACTGTGTGCCTGGAAGGGGGGCTGGTCCATGACCAGTCCCAAATGATCTTCTCAAAGCTCTCTTCCCAGTACTCAGCGTGTCAGAGAAAGTCTTTTAGTACAAAGTTTCAGTGCACTTTTGAGGTTATGGTGGGCAGCAGGGCAGAGCAATAAAGGTCTACTGCCCAGAGCTCACTGTGAGAGCTTAAGGATTTAGGAGGGATGTGAAAACAGTAAATATTTTATAACAATTTAAAAAAAATAATAATTTTATTGTACTTTAAATTGTAATTTATTACTTTGAAGGATGTGCTGAATTTTTAAGAGCAATTACTCCAATAATTTCTTATCAATGTTGAAAATATTTTTCGGGATTTTCTTTACATTTTCAGATAAAATGAACAGCACTTATTCAATATTTAAATGTATTAAATTTAGCATTTGCACTGTATTGGATGGGGAAATTTTGACAATGTAGGCAGTGATCTGAACCTCAAGCAGAAGAAATCTATATTGAGTTGTTGTTAACCTATTTTATTCAACTTTGTTTTCTTCTTAACCAGCAGTAATGTCAAGGGAGTGTAGAGAATAATACAAATAATTGAAATGGTGCTGTAATGTTGCACTAAAACTTGTGAATACTTTATCCCCCACATGTATTTAACTTTTTACTTACTGTGCTCAATAGGAAGACTTACATGTTGTTCTTGTTTTTGCAGAGCAATGCCTATACGGCCATGTCCGACTCCTACATGCCCAGTTACTACAGCCCCTCAATAGGCTTTACCTACTCGCTGAATGAAGCAGCATGGTCTACAGGCGGTGACCCCCCGATGCCTTACCTGGCCTCTTATGGACAGCTTAGCAATGGGGAGCACCACTTTCTCCCAGATGCCATGTTCGGCCAGTCCGGGGCACTGGGGAGCAACCCTTTCCTGGGACAGCACGGCTTCAACTTCTTCCCCAGTGGGATTGACTTCCCTGCTTGGGGGAACAGCAGCTCTCAGGGACAGTCCACACAGAGCTCAGGTTACAGCAGCAGTTACGCCTATGCTCCTAGCACACTAGGAGGTGCTATGATCGACGGACAGTCTCCCTTTGCAGCCAACGAGCCGCTCAACAAGGCCGTGGGAATGAATAGCTTGGATCAGGGCATGGCGGGGCTTAAGATTGGGGCTGGGGACATGGCACCCAAAGTTGTTGGTTCTGGACTCCCTGGAGGGCCTTTGAGTCAGGTGTCTGCAGCTCCCACCATGGCCCCTGCCTCAATGGCTCCTGCAAAAACTGCGTCTTGGGCGGACATTGCCAGCAAGCCGGCCAAGCCGCAGCCTAAGCTGAAAACCAAGGGGGGACTTGGCGGGACGAATCTGCCACCACCTCCCATCAAACATAACATGGATATTGGGACTTGGGACAACAAGGGAACTATGCCTAAACCAGCAGCCCCACAGCAGACTTCCCTGCCCACTAATGGACAGCCGCCCAATCAGTCGTCTCCTCAACCAGGTGCTACTGCCGGTGGGGTGCCGCAGCTGCCCCTCAGCAACGGACAGTTAGTGCCTCCCACCGGTCAACTCGGCCAGCACCCTCTTCCTCCTGGTGGCCAGCCTGGCGCTGTCCCACCTCCACTCTCCCAGGGCCCTCCTGCTCCCCAACCTTCCCAGCCGACTCGCTGGGTGCCCCCGCGTAACCGTGCCAATGGCTTTGGTGACGCAGCGGGCGGACCTGGCCAATCCCCTCCAAATTCAGGAATGGGTGGTGTTACTGTTCCATCAGAGCCCCACCCAGTTCTGGAGAAACTGCGCATGGTGAACAACTACAATCCCAAGGACTTCGACTGGAACCCTAAACATGGTCGCGTCTTCATCATCAAGAGCTACTCTGAGGACGACATCCATCGCTCAATTAAGTACAATATCTGGTGCAGCACAGAACATGGGAATAAGCGTCTGGACGCTGCTTATCGTTCGCTGGCCAACAAAGGGCCGCTCTACCTGCTCTTCAGCGTGAACGGCAGCGGGCACTTCTGCGGTGTTGCAGAGATGCGCTCGCCCGTGGACTACAACACTTGTGCGGGCGTGTGGTCACAGGACAAGTGGAAGGGCCGCTTCGATGTGCGCTGGATCTTTGTGAAGGACGTTCCCAACAGCCAACTGAGGCACATTCGTCTGGAAAACAACGAGAATAAGCCAGTGACCAACTCCCGAGACACACAGGAGGTTCCGCTGGACAAGGCACGTCAGGTTTTGAAGATCATCGCGAGTTACAAGCACACCACCTCCATTTTTGACGACTTTTCACACTACGAGAAACGTCAGGAAGAGGAGGAGACTGTAAAAAAGGTAATCTGCCATGGCGTAGCTCCATCAGGAATATAAAGTTGTTGTTGTTTTCTTTTACTTATGTCAGTTTTGAAATGTCATGACCACTGTTGTTCAATATTTTGTCCTTTTTGATCTTGTGAATTTAATCATGCTCTTGAAATTGTTTACTTTGAGTTTAGCCAAATCAAGAGCATAGTAAGTTGTTTTCTGTCACATACCCATTTAAATAAGAATATGATTAAGAAAAACAAACATTTGTTTGGAAAATGCAACCATAAATGGTGCATATTGTTGCTACAGGTAATGGAAATGCAGATTTAGTTCACATAAAAAATTAAAGTGCCCCTATTATGTGTCTTTAAAGGTTCATGTTTTGTTTTGGGAGTCCCCAACAACAGGTTGGCATGGTCAAAAAACACTTTCATTCTCTTTTAATTTGCTTTGATCAGACCAATGAAAAACATTCTTGGTGGGAAATATGCTAATGTTTCATGTTGATTTTTATTTTTAAAAATGACTTGATTAAATGACTTTCAGTTAACCTTCTTTTGAGAGACGACAACTTTATAAGGTGCAAATTCAGATTTTAAAACTTTTTAGGATGTTTTCATTCACTTAGAGTTGTGTTACACTGCATGAAACATCATTTTCAAAAATCAGTCAGACAGGTATTAAAAGACTTTTTCTTTGAGCTATCTCTCTAACCTCATGCTGTGGTGACATTAATGGGCTATACAAATGTAATTGGAATTAAAATCTCATTTATGTCTTTCAGCTAAGTTGATTTATTAATCAGTACGATAACATCTAATTTGAGTCCATATACCTGTTTTTGGTTTGACCAGATGTTTGGTGTCAAATGATTTGCACAGGGTTAAAACAACATTGTAAACGTACACCACAGGTGCACTGGTGGTTTTGTTACTGTTTCACTAAGAGAACATCTGTGTGTTGTTTTTTTTTCTTCAGCCACATTAATTCTCAAGTTACAAGATTAACATTTTGATGTTGCATGTCTGTATTTCAGATTTTTTTGTTAGTGTTTTTTTCCCCACAAGCCAAATGGTGTGAAAAAGATTTAACATTCTACATGAAAGGAGCATGCTTAAGTAATATATGGGTGTGATCACCTTTTAATGTTTTTTTTTTTTTTTTACTGTTTTTATGCTGTCTGTCTCTTTGGTGTGTCTTATATAGTTTACTGTGTGTACTGTTTGGCTTGGGGTCACATGGTGGGTGCACAATACACAATAAGCATCTAACGTGTACTTGTTTAGTGTGGTGAACAGCATTTTCAGAGTTGCCTGACAGCACATAATTATCGGTTGAATCAAATGAAAGCACAGCCCAGATATCCACCGTTCTGCTTTGTATAGTGTCGACGCCATGTGATTGTGGGGTGTTGTTGTAGCAGAAGAGAGGTATTTTTAGAGAATTCATTTCTTTTACAGTGGTTATGTGGACAATGTGAATTATGGTTGTGTAAAGCTCCAGAATAGAGAGTTCATATTACAGTTCTTTCTGTATACGTGGGCTGACATCACCAGCTTAGCTCACTGAATGTTTTTAGCAGGACTTTTCTTCCATTTGAATAAGACAATTGCTTATTGTGAAGAATTGTTTACTGAAAAAATTCTTTATAAAAAGAACACCTTGAAGTGAAATTGTTCAATTACATCTTTGTTTACTTTGACTGTCCTCCTTTCTAACAAATGCTGGCACTGTGGTTTTCCCTCATGTCCCTACATTGAATACAGGCTTGTTTAAGATTGGCTTGGAAAACCAGAATTTTGTTTTGTTTTTGTTTTGTTGTGTAGAACAACTGTCAGAATGAGAGAGCACAGTTTCAGAGTTTGCACCATTCAGTCTCCAGTAAATCTTAGGGTGGATGTCATTTGCAATTTTGATTTTAATATGTTGCACAACTAGTTTAATTATTAACACATTATCAATAAACAAACATTGCTGTGTTCTATATAATTTAAATGTTTGGTATTTCAAGAAGATTTAATTAAAGTGGTATTTCTCTTTTGGGCAGGTGGAGGTTCAGGGGAGTGACCCATACTCCAGTAACTCCAGTCGGAGCCACTACAGAATGCAGGTGATGCATCTTTCAGATTCAGTATCTGTATATATCAATATAAAAAATTAATTTGATGAATATCCTACTGGTCATATAACAACAGTATTTAAACAGTTTGGGAACAGTGTATGTATGTGTGTGTGTGTGTGTGTATGTATGTATATGTATGTATGTATATATATATATATATATATATATATATAATTTTTTTAATATCCTTATTGTTTCAAAAGTAATTACTACTTTGAAAAAGTTAAAAGGATCCTGAGCTGTTTTGTTTATACATTTATAAGTTTAAATGTTTTTTTGAGCCAGAAATTCTGCTTTTTGCCGTCAAATTACATCTTGAAATATTATTAAGTATTTTAAATTGTAGTCTTTTACTGTGACACAGATTTATTGTTATGAATAAATGAATGGAGATCAAGAAAATTGATAATTGTTACATTCAACTTTTGAAGTGTACTTAAAAAGACATTGACTTCTAAGTAAGATCATTAATAACTCATTTTTGTATGTATATTTTTTTTTATATATATAATATAATATAATATATATATATATATATAGTGTGTGTATATAAGAAATATTTTAAAAAGACTCTTGTCTTTACAGAATTTAAAATCTTTAAAAAAACGTCCACACATGCATGGTTACATTTGTATTTATTTTCTTTTCCAGGATCGCCAAGGACGTGTGAAGTAACAAGCACTGGGGCAAAAGACTGACAGGCCCTATTTTCTCTCCCCAATCTTACAACCAGATATTTTCAGAAATTATTTTGGGGAAAGAGTTAACCGAGGATTCAAAAAGAGGGAAAAAAAAAGAAACTAAATGAAGACTCTTCTTTGATTTCTGTTGACCTAAAAGACTTACTTCGAACTTGTAGTAAAAGAAATGACACGATTATTCATAGGACTACAACTTAATTCTATAGGATTCTAATAGTGAACCCAGTACTTCTCACTTTTTTTGGGGTCCCTTTTTTTTGTTCGGCTGCCTCCCTTTTTTTCCTAAATTGTTTTTTTTTTTTTTTTTTTTTTTTTAGAAAAAAACATCTGTTTTTACAGTCCAAGCACATGGCTTTGCTTCTCTCTTACTACAGTATTGATTTGTTTTGTTTTTTTTCTTCTCCCCATTTAAATCATTGGGTTCTAGTGCCCTGGATCCTGCATAGGCAGTCCCCCTCTCATTTCCCTGTTAAAACCCCCCACCTTCTCTATATTGGAGCGGAAACATCCAGTCAGGACGTGCAATGATCGTCACAATGATGTTCCACTGTTGATTAATTGGCCACTAGTCAGTACCTTCTGAGGGAGAGAAAAAAAGTTTACCAAGATTCAACCAAGATTATAAAAAGGAAAAAAAATGTAATTCAAAAAAACGAATGAATGTTCAGGATTGTCCTGAGTTTTTTCTGTTCCTGTTTTGTTTTTTTTAATTGTGTTGGTAATTGAGGGTGTTTGGCAGGGGACGGTAAACGGAGAAGCCGATTTGTTGAGTTAAGGCTTTTGCTCATTGGATCAGTTTTATAGTGTACAAAAGGGGGCTGTGTTTGAGAGTTGTCAGCTTATTTTCCATTTACTACTTTTTCTTCTGCAAGTTAAAGAAAAATTGTTGCTATGGGCTGCTCTCCTCCCATCTTTTTTTTTTTTTTCTTTCGTTCTCGTCTTTCTCTTCCGTTTCTTAAGTCTGCATTGAGGTGGGCCTCGCACCCTCTCTTTCTCATAATCAGTTCATTAAAAAAATAAATGTGGTATACTCGGCAGAACTTGTGTGTTGCATTTTCCCCTTGTTTGACTTAATACTTCGTCATGCACTAACCTGTGTCCCAATCTGCCTGGTCCCCTTACACCCAGCACCCACACTTCTCTCCTACACCAGCTGCCTGCACACTTCACCCCTTCTTCTACTTTGTTCATGTCGGTGCATTAAAACGGCTCCTGCAAAACTGCTGGCATTTAGCAGTGTCAGAATAAAGATGCTGCACAAAGCTTCAAGTGTGTTTGCTTTCTGAAGAAGTGAATTCACAGTATGACCAACAATTTGATTTGTCTACATGAATTTGTTTTACTTGTAACCATGTCCCTGGGTTTAATTGTCACAAACACAATATGCCTGCCTTGTGAGGAAGCCATCTGAGTGTAAGCGAATCAGTAGTTGGGTTACTATTTATTTCAATTAAACTTTTGATTACCTTATAAAACTTGATGTTTGTGCCAGGTGAAAGAAAACTGTTCTGGACCCTGGACTTCTTACAAGCTGAAATGTGTATACTGCTTCCCTGGTCTCACATGAAACGTTTTTATTATTTAAAACGCTGAAATAAGAAATTGGTTTTTTTGTTTTTTTTTTTTTTTTTAGCTGCGAAATTGATTTATTTTTTTCAGAATTACTTTCTTAATCGGCCTCTAGGTGGCGTTGTTTCTCCATCTTGATTGGGTATAAGGTTTTGGATCAGGAGTGTATAAACGATGCTTGCATGTGCTAGAAAATTAACAAATTCCTGTGTAATCATCGTTTGCGAAAATTAGTTATTTTACATTTTATCAAAGTCTTATAAATCCTAAAATCACAATGGGGTGCCTTTTGATGCTCGACAGAAGGACCGTTTTAATCCTAAAATGGCGCCGTTATGTGGATATGAGCATGTTTGTGCAACAGGGGGCGTTAAAACTTAATTTTTCCGTTTCCCAAAACTGATGTAAACGATACGTTTGATTGAATGAATAGAATAAGAACTCGCGTTTATGACGCTGAATGCTTTTTAGATTTTTTTTTAAAGAATTTATTATGCATTTATTATTCCTTTAGTTTGTGGCTATATATAGGTCCAATTTTTGCAAAAACATATAAAACCAAAGCAGCATAGCTATCATCCTTTATACGATTAGCTCATTCAAAAAAGAAAACGGGTGTCATTCTGAAACTGTATCATGTTCTTTCATCTATAGAAAAATATGTAGGCTATATATATTTTTGAGAAATGTCCCACGCTTTTGTTATTCCACAGAGAAAAGGAGTTCATACAGTTTTTAACGACACAAGTGTGAATAAATGAAGATAGAAGTAGGCTATGTTTTGGCAGAACAATACCTTTTCAAAAATCCTCCTTCAAAACAATTGACTGAATATATTCACTGTGTTGGTTTAATCTTACAGAATGTAGTAAAGAAAGAGACTAAATGTATGTTTTTAACAGAAAACTTTTATTTGTTTTGACCTTGAAGAGTCACAAAAAATATCACAGGGACACACACACTAAAGAAAAAAATCAAACGTGGCTCACACAGTGAAGATTCTGTGCCCACCCTTGGTAGTGTTTATTTCACTGTGCACAACATCAAACCTTCCACTTTATTTTATAAGGGTTAAATGAACAGGCATTTCACACTGAGTATATGCAATTTTACCTTTTACTATCCAACGGTTTCGAGCTTGGGTAATTTGTCAAGCACCACTGTGTCGGTGAGGTCACAGCCATCAATCAATTAAACCTTTTAATTGTTGACAGTGCAGCAGAGCTCTGCCTCCTTAAGTGTTAAAACCAAGTGTTTACAAGAAGCCTTCTATGATCCTGAATCAGATCTAGTTTGATGTGTATATGGCCATATAGTGTGTATGTATTTGTGTCTATGTTATAGCATAAGAGATATTAACCTGTGTGTGTGTGTGTGTGTGTGTGTGTGTTATTGATAGTGGGGGTGGGTTTTTTTCATATGAGGGGGAAATAAGTTGCAGCACATGGCTCAACCTCCCGTCTGTCTACATTATGCCGCCTCAGGGGCCCTTCTCTGACCTCAGCCTCTCTCTCCCCAGGGACCCCAAAACCTCTCGGGATCCCCAGACAACATGAAGGTGGGGAGGGGAACGGCACGTGTCTCTGAGACCGTTGATGCGGTGTGTGTTTAGGACAGATGCAGTCTAGTCTGTCCATGTGTCTTCTGTCATTCTTCTCTCTCTGAAAATAGAGCAAACCAAACAGTGCACATGCCTGCTGATGTTTACATTATGATTTACTTTTTGGCTGTTAAAATTGTAGGGTGCCCCAGAAGAAAGTCAGACACTCATAAATTTGCTTGGGAAAATTCTTAATAAACCATTTCACTTTAGCATGAAAAAGACTAATATAGAGGTTTATCTTGCCTACTTCTAGATCAATCGCAATAACAGTGCAGACCACAGGAAAGTCTGCAGCGATTTTCAGGCTTTTAGATCATATCCGTGTGACCGCTGATATCAGGCTGCAGCTGAATAACAAAGAGATGCAGGCCTGAACTCAATCAGTCTCGGGTTTAAGAGCAATAGATGTTGTGAATTTCCGATTTAGGTTCTTGTACCCCAGACAGTATTATCGCTTTTTATCCTGCTGCCGTTGCTGTCCGGATTGTGTGCGGGGTGAGGGGCTCCGTTTATCAGTGTGTTGACAGTCGAGCAGCCGCGTGCGTTCAGCGCATTATCAAGAGCGCGCGCGTGTATTTTTGCCATTAGTAACGCCTGGCCATGTCTGCAAAAGATGCAATTTACATAATAAAATCATTTCTGTACTACACCGAGGGACCGATTTATTTCAAACGAATATGTATATATGGAGGTCGAACGAAAATACGAAAGGGTCAATTTAAATGTCCTTTTAATTTACATAAAATGTGTTTAACACAAGTTAAAAATAAAACAGGTATATAACACGAATTTATCATTATAATTATTTTTTTTTTATCTGAATTTAGGCTAATTTATCAAATAGCTTACTTATGCAAAATCTTGCGCATTTAATGATGCCTAATTTTCTAGATTTAAACGAACTCTTGGTTTATAAGCATAAGTTATTTGTATATTTATTTATATAACAAAGAAATCATATAAATTAATTTTATTCAAAGCATCCATTAATTGTAATTTACTCCTTATTAAAAATAATAATAGTAATAATTTTAAGATGTTTTCTGTTTTATAAATCTTACTTATATTTTTTAAATTTTTGGGGGGGGGTTCTCAGTAGAGGATTTTCGAAATATTATAGGCTTACATTTAAACACACAAACACAAAATAAATATTTATTTTATATGTTTTTCTAAAAAGACACACTGAAATTTTAGGCATATTGTTGAAACGTTGAATTGTTGAAATTCAAATGTTTTTCATTTTTCAATAATCCATTATTCTTTGATACAAAAGAAAATTACTTTACGTCTAATTTATTTTACTTAATCGTGATCGTTATGGGAATGCAAGAGTGTAACACGTAACCTCAACATGGAAGTCCAAGGTAACGTTCCTCTTAATCACACTCCAATTTTAAAATATTTTTTAATCATGCAAAATGCTATGCAGTTGTGCAAAACTAGTGTTCGCATATTCGTTCCCGATTTGAAGTACAAATGTGGGGAGAAAAACGGACACGTGTGGAAAAAATAAATACGTCTCAAAGGTTTGTAGATTGCACGATTAAAATACTCTGTATAAATGTATGTAAGCTTAAAATGCAACACCAGCAACGTCATATGCAGTCTGAATGACTGTCAGGGTGATTAATATTTGCTTTTATTGTCTTCACAGTTGTGTGTTCCGTCAACGGAAATCTAGCCTCAGGGGCAGCGCCTCATCCCAGACCTTTCTTTTGTGAGTAAAATTCATCATTAGTCATAAATAAATACGTAAACTTTGACCCCTCTAAACATCTGCGCCACGTGCCTAGAGCAGATAGGTGATTTATTACTGCCAGTTTGAAGGAACATGATTTGAATGGCAGAAGCATGATGTTGGGCCTTATGTATTTGTGTATTTTGCTATTCTCCTGTTTAAAATGGGCAGTAGCTGGTTGTAAAAAACCTTCATAATACCCTAATTAAGATTTTCTTAACTCAAGTGGTTTGTTGCAATGGGCCTCTTATCTTACTCTAAATTTACTGCGTCACAGATTTGGGCAATGCTGTCAGAAATGACAGAATTGTTAAATATTATATATATATATATTTTTTTAATTGCACAAATATTATGGGTGATATTTAAAGCCCTTAATCCCATACTCACTACACTGCGTTTGCATATTCCACTGCATTGCTTGAAATGATGGCTTGTGTTGTGAAATGTAGGTCATAACGCAACCTTTGCATTTTTCGCCTCTGAGCTTTTTGCAGAGCATAATATCATCTCATGGTTTGGGAAAGATACAGCCGTGCTTTTCGTAAATCATTATACCCGTATTAGGCCAGTGTTCGTGTGTTTTTGTTTCATGTAATGAATATTCGATGGTCTACTTAAGTGTTTGCCATGTATAAAGGGATTAGCTGGTTGCATGATATCAGATAGGGGTTGGCAGTGTGATGGTACAGTGTATTATTTTATTGTGCACATATGATGTCCAGTATGAAACCATAGTGATCGTACTAAACATGACTTTGTCCCGTTCGATCGGTCGCTCAGGTGAGTGCTGCTGTTGGCTTCTCTCTTGGCATTCACCGCGTGCCTTAATTGTATTGAAATTAAATCAAGGTCCACTGTGAACACAAAGAGCAAAAACCCAAGTTTCAGAATGGCATCCACTTTGTCTTTTCCTACGAACTCTCTCCGTTCCTCTTCATACCTGCAGTCTGGTCTGTTCTCACGGCTAATGGTTCAATCGTGCACTTCAGCTTCTCTGCTGGTTCTGTATTTGGTCCCTATGCAGTCTGCACATCCTGTTCTTGTCCTTCAGTACAATACCACGTTTCCGTACTCATCTAAAATCCCTTTCTTCTCACCTGTCCTCCTCCTCCTGCATCTGATGTGGGCTTCGCTGGTGTTAGTGCAGTCCAAAAAAGAAGTCCTAATCTTGCACAATCACACACACACACACACACACGGACACTTACAAACGCACTATCGCACATTTTTCCAAGGATTCTCCCTGTGCCTGCGGGATTTAAAACGCATAATTCCCCTCTTCGATCGGCCTAGATGTGTGTTAAGGACAAAACATACATGACAATGCAACACAGTGTTTCTCATGGTCATATTTTACACACACATACACAAAAAGATCCCTTTCAAAACATTCAGACCTCCACAATTCTAGCTGTACTCTGTGCCGAATACATGTCCTGAGAAATTACAAAAGAGAGAGAGAGAGAGAGAGAGAGAGAGAGGACACAGAGAGAGATAAAGAGGATCTACCTTTTGTTGTACCCATTCTGCAAGAAGCCCTGGCACCTGCCTTCTGTTTCATTCCAGCAGACCTTTTCCCTCTATCGGCCAAACAAAGAGGACCAGCAAAGCTGTGCGTGAGGGATGTGCGAAGATGCAAAGCTATGCACTGCTCTCCCCCTCGTCCATTCAGCACGTCCACCGCCATGATGAGACGGCTGCCAGCATCACAATGTAAAGCTAGCGCTTCCCTATGACAGTCTGTTCTCTCCCTCTCTCCCCCCACCTCTCTCTCTGTCTTTTATTTCGCTCACTCTCTCTCAGCATATGCGCACCTATACAGCAAGTAAAAACAAGTACGGTTAAAATCACATCACATCAAATGAGTTGAAGCTGACGATGACAGTTGAAATAAATGCATACGTTACAGAGAACATGAACATGTATTTAGGCAAATAATAATAATATTCCAAAACACATCAGTTACAGCCACAAGCATCAGATCACGTACAACAATTACCCAGAAACACGATCTATTTCTTCAAAACTACTGACATTGAGCTGCAAATTATCTTAAGCTTCGCTATTTTTCCTCGCAATCTCGATCTAGCAGAGAAAACAGAAGCGTATATATCCTGGTTTTTCCCGTTTTCTTAGTTCCGCCAGTTCTCGCTATTCTCCATCCAAGGGTGAACAGGGGGGTCCTGCCGAAGCTCTCTGCCCCAGCTGAGGCTCCTTTTCCTGGGGCCGGAAAGCGGGATTGCAAGGGGAGATGTGGGGTGGAGGGGGGTTAGGGGAGAGGTAGGCAGGTAGGTAGGTTTTTTCACGCATGCAGGAAGGGAAAATCAGGTGCTGGGATGCCGCAGCCGCTTAAAAACCAAAACAACAACAAAAAAAGAGGAGTATTCTCCCCTGTGAGAAAATCAGCCTGAGAAAATCCAGCAGTGCGCGTCACTAAAAAAACAAAAAACAAACAAAACAAAAAAATACAAAAAGCTGAGAATGCGCATATACATATATAAACACATCATATATGTATACATATCCAGAGGAAGAGGGAAGGAGCAGGTATGCAAGGGATGAGCGGTTCACACACACGGACACACACACTGCGCTGCGCACACGCTCGGGCTACAATTTATGCTCTCCGTTTGACACCACCCCCACCTCCCTGGGCACATACATACGCGCTCACACACACACGTGCGTGTAACGTCCCAGCTGATCGTGGTAGAGAGATTAGATTGTGGGGACAGCTGGCAGGGATTACACACGTAGGGGGTTGACTGAGCAGGGGAGGGGAGACCCTCTCTGACCAAGATGTATACACACACACACACACACAATAAATTGCACATAAATGCAGGACGAAAGTGTGCAGCATCACGTTTACCTAGAAATACACTGATATCATATAAATGGCTGCTATATTTGGAAATAAGGGAAACGCACACTCATAAACGAATGCAACTGAGCCCGCATCTAGACGTTGAGGGTTAATGTATGTTAATACATACTGACTGCTAGGGGGTGGCGGGGTGACACAGTTGACCTTTGACCCTGAACCACTCCATCTTTTCAGGGTGATCAGCTGATTGCAAAAGGGGGGCTGTGGGGAGGCAACCCAATATGCTTCTCTGACACGCACGCACACGCTGAGACGATACATCATGCATGATATAACACGAGTCGCTACTTCTCTAATGCGCAATATCACTGCGAATCAGCGGGACGGGAGCTTCAAATGCGAAATAAATTTTCATTTTAAATCGGGTTTTCTTCGTTCGTCTGCCTCACACTTGATGGTGTTAAATCTGGAAGCATTTCAAAGCGTGAAACCCCAGTGAACTAGCTGTACAGAAGAGATCAATACTGTTTAGTCTTGGATTTTGAACAGCGTTTGAACTATATCTGACATTTAAATCAATTCTATGCTTCAGCATTTTCTGCTGCGGAGGACTGGAAGAACATTTTGTTCTTTGAGAAAATATCATTTTAAATTTTTTTGCAAAGTATGCATGGCTGTGTCATAAACATTTGGACTTTTTCATGAATAGAAATAATGTGTGTTAATGTCATTCAAATATTATATATATATGGAGTATTATAATTATATCTATAGTCTATTCATATTTACAAAATTGTATCATTATGAATTAAGCACCAACACACATTTTTTTTCTTTTTCTTTAATGGAGCTAAAACGTAAAAGGGAATCTTGTGGGCGCGTAAACATCTACAACTGTCTTCAAAACTGTTTATGTGTAGCACACTGAAAATGTCTCCTTGCTCTATTTATGTCTTTGTCAATGTGTGTATCCTGCATGAGAGCATTATTGTATATTTTTGCATTTTATGTGTGTGTACGCCCTGGGCAAATCAAACAGAAATGAAGTGTATGTAAATGGAAGAGATTAGGGCCAGTGTATGTGTGTGTGTGTTTGTGTGTCAGCACTAGCATAGCCTGCATTCCTCCTAGCAATAGCGTCCTCTGAGTGCACTTTAATCTGTAATCTGACAGATTAGCAAATAGGAGCGTTTGAGCTGGATTATCGCCTCATTACAAATGACGAGCATCCCAGGACCTGCTCCTTGTGTGTGTGTGTGTTTGCATATTCTGTATTCTTTGTGTGTTGTGTCTGTGCATGCTTTTGTGCTTTATTTAAATTCACTTCCATGATAGCGTGGGTGTTTCTTTAAGAGTAACTGAACATTTAGCGCATTTTGTTTAAATTTTAAGTGGTTAAACTCTACAGTTGTTCCTGAACAGGATTCATCAAATTTAAAAAATATATATTTTTAAATACTTTTATAATATATTGTTTTTTTTTCTGCCCTATATGTAAAAAGGAAAAAATTTCAGGCTCTGTTTATTTTTTAAAGATTCTCTTTTTTTTTTTTCTTAATCCCAGAGTTCATATCTTGTATGTCAGCATCAGATTAAAATTTCCATCAAAAAATAAATAAACAAAAACAAAGCAACCAGATGTTCTGTTGAAGCAGTCGGTCTTCATGCTGCATCACTTTAAAGAGGTCACATAACAGATGGGTCGCTAAAACGTCCTCACTGACGAGCCGAAATGGGACATTTATAAGATTACAAAGACTAAAGCTAAATGAGTTTAAAACCTAAACCTGTAGTATTTAAGGGTGAAGGATCATTATTTTAAACTAATGCAAGCTACAGTGTGCAAGTAGGAAAAAGAGCGGTGCATAGTTGCACGTAGAGATGTGTTGCGTTTTGTTGTGCTTTTGTGTCCTGCCTTAAAGGTATATGGGTATAATGCTGAGTTGGCCATTATATGTGTGTCTCAGGAGTGTGTGTGTGCCTATGGGCTATGCACAGATGTGTATGTGAGCGAGCACTGATGCGTGTGTGTCTGTGCAGAATGCTTGGTAGGTCGTTTGGTAAATCTGGCTGCATGTGCTATTGTGTTCGGCACTACACTAACATGCATGCACACGCATATATGAAAGCATGAAATGCACAGACAAATGCAACAAAAAAAATACTATTTGTTGTTAAATCAAAACATTAAAGGGATAGTACATTTTCCGTTTGCCGTTTATTCTCCCTCATGTTTGATGCAACTCTTTTAGTTTTAAAATATCTGCAACAGTAAGTACAGTTTGTTATTAAATCAATTAACAACAAAGGCATCAATTTAATGGGATAGATCACCTAAAAATAAAATCTTGGTGTAATTTATTCAGCCTTATATTGTTCCAAACCTGTATGACGTTCGTTCTTCTGCAAACCACAAAAGAAGGTCCTTCTCGAAGAAGTTGTTTTTTGCAAGGCATGATATTAAAATATCTGCAACAAAAATTCAATTAGTTCACAATTTAATGGGATAGTTCACCTAAAACTTAAAATGTGTGAAACCAATATGACCTATTTATAAGATATTTTCAAAAAGCTCTTTTTTTATGTTCTTTGTTTCAAAATGATAAAAAAGCAAATTTTTGCACAGAATTTATATTTTTGGGTGTGCTGTGCCTTTAACACAATAGCTAGTATATCACAGTCAAATGAAGCTCAGTTATTTCCTCTAATCATATCTGTAAAATATTATCCTGCTGGGTAAAATAGGGACAGCACTGCAGCTTTAATTTGTCATGCATGTATTTAGCACTAAAGCTAATACTAGAATAAGTAGAGGATGTGAGGCTAGTTATAGCAGTGCGCAGTGCAGTCTCCAGTGTACAGCTGAAAGCATGAGCTCTCGGTTATGAGTGCTTCATTGTGGATGGATCGATGCCCTGCTCTCCCCCTGGGTCACTGGTGTCCTCCAGTGCCCTTAATATTAGTGGCAATTTCATTAGCTCTGACCACATCGCTCTGATAGAGAGGGCAGCAGGGGATTGGGGTTTGCTGATTAAGTAGAAATGCAGAATTGTTTTTATTTTTTTTATTATTGAAATGACATCTAATGGTGTCCCATTTTACATTTCTTTCATGCCTCGGATGATTATTCATTCTCTTTGTAGTCGAAGCTCTGGAATACTGCATTTGGAATGGGATCTAGCATCTTCAGATGCTTCTTGAAATAATGATGCTCCTAGACCCTACAACATGACTAATTCCAAAAAAAAGGATGGGATCTTCTCTTTCCATCTCTGTTTCTCCCTCCCTCCCTTTTTTGTCAGTACGCCCCAATAGTCAGCCCAGCAACAGCACACAGAAGCTCCCAAAAGCAACCCCCCTCTCGCCGCCTCTGCATCCAGTGACCCAGTTTCCACCCCCTCTCTAAAACAAATCACTTCATGACCCACTTCTTCGTTTCGCACCACTTTAGCGTGCGCATGTGCTTCGCAAAATTATGCATCTGTCTTCGCTCCGAGGTTCAGAGGCATTTCATCTGTGCGTTTGGTTACGGAAAAATACTGCTGGCAGTAAAAAATCCCCTACATTAATAATAAACGCACAGAGAACTGGAGATTTTCCTGCATTCTGTATGTAACATCAGTATGTCTGATTATGTGAAGACAGTCTTTCAAGGTCAGCGTTGCCACATGACCATCTATAAACAGGAATTTTGCAATCACAATTATTTTAATCTTCCGTTTTTTGTGGTGCGTCGTCGGATAAGTGTGTGATTTGTAATTAAAGTACGCCGTCAATGGCTGAATTCTTCTCTGATTAATGTATGTGATAATACTCGCACTGCTGATAATAAGAACATGTCAGTGAGACTGTCAGAGGCGGCAACAGGAAGGCAAATCAATTTTGCGGCCTATTTAAGCAGAGAGACGAATGGTAATTTTTAATAATCAGCTATGCTCAGGTGGTAGATCACCCATACAAACAAACTCAGTTTATAAGGATTAATAGGTAAACATTTGTAATATTTAATCACAGTGCTTTTCTGTAAGGGGCAGATGCATGCTGTCAGACTTTTGAGTGGAATTGATTCAGGTTTTATTTAGATGAGCAGTGGGCCACGCATCTTTACATACTTTGACTCAACGGTGCATCAATTGGAAAAACGTGCATCATTAATTAATGCAGTAGTGTAAGTGTGTATGCACTGTGGTAAATAAAAGGCAGTGGGACCCTGAATGACTGGTGACAGGATACACATAACAGCAAGTCATTTTCCACCAGCCTATCTCTATTTCCTTTTATTCTGATTTCTTTGGTATGCCGGAAACAAAATATATATTTACTGTGCATCTCTCATATTTACTGCCTTAAATATCAATATTTCATTTTATTAGCTAGATTCAGATTGTTATTATTCCTGTTTTTACCCCAGACTAGTAATATTTCACATCAGTTGACTCTTTACTGGTATTGTTTGTGCATGGATCCTGGTTTCAGTGCATTCATATGATAGTTTCAGCTGAATTTTATTTTAGAAAATTATTATTATAATTATAAAATATATAATTATAAAATATACACAATACAGCACAACTAGTGATAACTAACTTTTTGAGCCCCAAATCAGCATATTAGGGTCATGTGACACTGAAGTCTGGACTAATGGCTTAATTGAGCTTTTTCACCACAGGAATAAATTAGATCTTAATAAATATTAAATCAGTCATTGTTAAAATATTTCAGAATATTATTGCTTTTTACTGTACTTTTGATAAAAGAAATGCAGCCTTGGTGAGCAGAAGATATTTAAAAACGTAGAAAATCTACATTATACACACACACACATATATGCAGTGCTAACTGTGATAACACAGTACATCATATAAAAACTAAAAATGCTATTATTTTATAAATATTGTTTATGCATTTCATAGCTTCCTCGCAGTACAAATTTTTCATGGAAATCTTACTCACAGTGAAAGCCCTATAGGAGACATTAAAAGCCTGCAGCCACAGATTTCTGCACAAGAGCGGGGAGGAAAAGGATGACTATGAGGGGGAGGGGGGGTAAGGGAGGCCAGTGGCACGTGTCCAGATTAAACGTAATCCCAGCACAGAATGCCAAACAAGACTTCAGGTGAGAGAGGAGTTCCAACGGGACGAGAAATTGGAGGGGGTGGGAGGAAAGACAGGTGGCCAGGAAGACAAGAGAAGAGGGAGAGTATTGAGGTGTGCGTGGATTTGCCCTATAATATAATGATGCCCACTGGAATGGGACTAAAGAGTGGATTCAAATGTGTTACTGCAGGTGACTGAGGAATTATGTGATTTTATGTGTATATATATTTAGATCCTAAAGGTGTATTTTTGGCATTTTTGCCTTTATTATAATGTAACAGTTTAGAGTTGACAGGCAGCGAAATAGGATAGAGGGGGGCGGGATTGGAAAAGGTCAATGAGCCGGGGTTCGAACTTGGCCATAGTGCAGCAGCACTGTATATTGGCATGCTGCCCACAAGGTTATTGGCACAGACATGTATTTACATTCTTGTGTGCAATATGGGAAGGAGCATGTTTGAAAACTTTTCTTTATCAGACAAAGAAACTTGGGATTTCGAATATGATTACATAATTTTTTTGTGTTCAGAAAAGCACTGAATATGATTGCATATTATAAATAATGCAGTTAAAAAATTTATTGCAATTGGTAGCATCCAAAATAACAGGTTTTGTTTACATAATATATGTGTGCGTACTGTATAAATTATATTATTATATATAAGTGCTTACATGCATGTATATATTTAAGTAAAGATTTTTTGAATATTTATAAATAATATAAATTATTTAAATATAAATACATACATATTTTAAAACATATACTGTATGTGGGTATTTAAATATACATAATAAATATACACTGTATACACACATATTATGTAAACAAAAGGTTTTATTTTGAATATGATTAATTGCGATTGATCATTTGAGAGCAGCAGCATTTAATATTAATTATTATATAGTGGTAAGATTTTATTAGTATTTTGAAAAAAGGTTTCTGATGCTCACCAAAGCTACACTTATTAAATAAATACTTAATATATAATAATATATCTTATTTTGATGTAAATGTCATTTATTTCTCTATTGGCATAGCTGATTTTTCATTTTAATATGATTTGCTGCTCAAAAACAAACATTTTATGACATTATCACCAAACTGTTATGCTGCTTGATATTTTCTAGAAACCGTGATTTTTTACAGGATTTCTTTAATAAATATAATGTTTAAAAGAACAGCATTTCAAATTAAAATTTCCTTTTTTTTGTGTGTAAAAGGTAAAAAGTCATGACTGTTATTCTTGATCAATTTAATGTAATCTTGCTGAACTAAATTAGAAGATAAGATACTTTCGTGTCCACTTCCTATCAAGTGATAAATCAGTACACACTTGTTACTTATTTTGAGTGCCCTTCAGACTGAATATTCCCATCATGCAGTTTGGAATATGACTTATTATGGCCGAAAACCTCTTGTGTACTTCATGGAGCACATTTGAGCGATGCAAACTTACACCAAGAAAGAAATGTACCCAGAGATGCAGAGATCTCTGTCGTCTCTGCATACAGGATTAGGGAGAAGCTCTAATCTGACCATCCCATGTGGGGTAAGAGTGTCTTACTCAAGGCAGCTCCTGAGTAAAAACAGCAAGGGTGAAGGGGGAGGGGAGGATGATATCTGCTAACCAGTTAACGAGTTCACCAGCTAATCCTGAAGTGGGATTGGGTGGATGTGGCCCTGGATTGGACAAAGCGGTTGCAGTGTGACCTTCACGGACACACTGATGATACATTTCTGAGTGAGTGAGGAGGGAAAAGAAAAAGGGATTTCTTTAGTGGTGACGCAGAAGCGTGATTTATTATTTTAATTAAGCATCTCACTCGAGTGAGACCAGCAAAGCCACAATTATGCTAAAACACCCAACAGTCGACTGCCTCTTTTCTTTCTCATGTTAATCAGAAAGAAAAGTGGGTTTGCGGTAAGCAGTCCAAGCTTTAACAACACTTTCAACTGTAGCATAGATGCCTTCACAAAACAAATCAATGTTTAAAATTGACCGTCAAACCCGGTGCCAGAAACACTAGGCCAATCCCTTCAGAAATGGCCTTAATTAATCTCTGATTGACTCATCCCGTGAATCCATTTATCACTTGCTCTCATACCTATTTCCCCTTCTCTTTCTTGTTCTCAACCTACAGTAATCTGTCATTAACAAAATCCGTAGCCTTCCTGCATTTTCAGAATACGGTGATCTTGAAGCTCCAGCTGGTACGAGCAGCATCTGCCAAGAGCAAAAATGTAAACAATCAGACGTTAATGGCCCTCTAAACAGTAACAAGGAGTACAAATATAGCTGCAAATCTACCCCCTTCGTTCCTTTTTGGGAGACCTTGTCTCATTTTTATTATTTTTATTTTTTATTTTTGCTCCAATCCTTGAGCCATCAAACAACAGTTTTGTTGCAATTTACAGAAACACCAGTTCAGCATCCCACCACCCACTCGGAGTTCACAAACCTCAGGATATGAATCGCAAATACAAAACCACAGAAAGAAAGATGTTTTGATTGAATGCATGTTTTGATGCAATCTATTTTAACAATATTCTGCACCCAAATTCCTCTAGTGATTATGGAAACCTATACAGATTGTTGTGTATCATTGCCACAGTCCATCTTTGCCTGCTGTCATGTCAGGACAGAGATGAACTGATTTTGTCTTCTTTTTGCTTTTTTCGCAGTTTAATTCTAAATGATTTAAATTAGTAAAACTGTCATTTAATTAACATTTTGGTTTAATTAATTACATGATATGCAAGTTAATTGAGCAAATGAATCGCAATCTTTGCATATATTAAAGGAATAGTGGTAGGAATAGTTCACCCAAAAATTAACATTGGCTGGAAATGTATTCAACCTCAGGCCAATCAAAGTAATAGATGGGTTTGTTTCTTCATCGGAACAGATCACTTGTGCCATCAGAATGAGAGTTACGAGAAAACGGCTTATAAAACAAAACAAGTAATCCACACAACTCCAGCCCATCAATTAACATTTTCTGAAGTGAAAAACGGCATGTTTGTAAGAAACAAATCCATCATTAAAATAGCCCATAATCCATAATAACGCAAAAAAAAGTAATTTCCCTGTTGTCCTCTCAAAATCCACCAACATATTTGTTTTGTAGACAGTGCTTGATCTCTGCATGCAGACATGATTCTGGCAAGATGGCTTTTTAAGTGGGAATAAAAAAAATTTGTTTTACCAAATTGTCATTTTCAGGTGAACTGTACATTTTAATATTTGCATAGAAAAGCAAATATTAAATATATATATATATATATATATATATATATATAAAATATATACACATTATACACTATACATTATACATATTATACATAGTACATCTGTTTCACAGCAACTCACAGCTTTCATGAACCAGTCGTTTCCTCCTCGGGTTTTGTTTTAGCACTGCTGCTCTTGCCAGCGTGCATTTGTTAATTATATTTCATTTGCAAAGCAATTTCAAAGCCTCTCTTTCTGCCCTTAATACCTCTACAGGTGACACCAAACCTACTCCTTTTCACACATGAGAGGCTGCAATTTTAAAAGTGAAATAAACAAATTACAAAAACATGAAGCCAGCTTTTTGTCTTTCTTTCTTTCATCCAGCCTAAATGTGAGCACGCATGGCGTAATGTGTATTTGCTTTTAAAAACATGGGGAAATTTTTTTTTTTTTCAAATATTCGTGACACAATGCTTACACAATTTATGTATGTATCTATGTATATGGTAAAAAAAATGTTGAATGAACAGAGAGCTGTCGAGGAGTAACTGCAATCCAAACAAGTGTATAGGATTCAGTGTATCACTGTTGGTCTACATGTTAACCTTGTTTAATATTTCAGTGCAGCGAATAAATTCGACTTGAAGGGTTAAACACGGCATCAGTACATGCCTACATATACAGTGAATTTATATAGTTATATGATGACCTGAACTGACAGAATTTCACCTATTTTCATGGCGCCATATTAAATTAAATGAGGAATTCAGCGATTAAGGAAGGCAAAGCATCCTTTTTTTGACAGGGTTTAGAGGCAGTGCCTTTTATTTTGACACTTGTCACTGAATAAAGCCACCACTGCAATGGGAGAAAATAATGCAAGTATTGACATGCACAGAAATAGCAATAATCATGATGAATGGATTCCAGATGCTAATTTTAATGTATGCAGCCGCGCTCCTCTACGACAGCACACAGATGCTCGGTTTAGCTGTAGTGACGGGGGTGCTGGAAGCTCATTTGCATGCCGAACTGCTATCTTAATGTGGATATTTATTTTAATTTAATTTCTTACCCGCGCACACCGCACGGGAGGCTTTTGTGGCAAAGTCACATTAACCTCTGGCTAGTTAATATTCATCTGGCGAAGTCCCACAGCACTTGATGAATATTCATGAGGTGGGCGAGGCCGTCCCCTCACTCCTCCTCCAGATGCATGGCGCTCGCGCGGACATGTTTATTTCTGCAAGCGGGAGCGCACGCGGCCATCGTCGTCATCCTCATCGTGCAGCAACTCGGTTTGCGCGTGACAGTCGCTCAGCTCAGTATGGCAAACAAGAGCGTTTTGCCCACCAAAGAGCGCTCTCTGAAAGGCAGGGAGGAGAAAATGGTCGTGTCAGGTAAATTCCGTCTCTCGTAAAGTGTCAAGAAACACTGATGTTAAAGCAGCTTGATTTGACGCTCGTGCGTTTCTCATAGAATAAACCCTTGTATGCCACATTACATCCGGGACATCAAGACAGTTGTAATAGACGACAACTTCCGCATTCAAACAAAACCATGGTAACCGGAATACCGGCTAAATGACACACTTGTGTCGTTATAGTAAACAACGGTGTAATGTAAACACTGTAAGAAGCTTTAAAGCGCTGTAGATTTGTATAAGATAATTGATTTGATGATACGAGATTGAATCGTTTCTACAGGTGCGTTGTAGGCTTTGAAACTGTTTTGTTATAACAGAACAGGTTGTATAC
This sequence comes from Enteromius treurensis, assembly GCA_032275025.1. NCBI lineage: Eukaryota > Metazoa > Chordata > Actinopteri > Cypriniformes > Cyprinidae > Enteromius > Enteromius treurensis. The sequence continues at coordinate 9,981,079 of JAUCMU010000033.1, read as the reverse complement.
AATTGCACAAAAGCCTAATAAATTTCTAATAAACGTCAAAACTTGGGCTAACTGAGACGTGTATCCCAGTCTTAAAAAAACACCAAATCAATAGTAATTTAATATAAATTAAATGTATTAATATTAAATATTGCTTCAAAGTAGAATCTAGGTATAGAATATATACACACACATAGTAACAATATTTTCTTTTATTTTTAAACTATTAAAATTGGCAAAAAAGGGTGCAGCCTTCTCTATTGTGTTACGTTCTAGCAAAATTCTCTCATTAGTAACACTATAAATGCCATCATTTGTAAGCTGGGGGCATAAAAAAAACTAAAACTCTTGGGTGGTCAAAGTGATTCTAAGCCGGGATGCTCTGATGAGGACAAGAATTCAGAACTAGAGGATTTAGTGTAGTAGCGAAGCCCACATTCACTTCTTTTATATGTCTGCTATGGTTAGACGGGAAGGATCATAAAAAATGCATCAGTCCTCGGCTTACTTGGCGGGATCGAGTTTTTGTCTTTTTAGAGTAAAACTAGGCCCAGTTGGCTACTAGGCACTCTGCCCTTATTCCAAAAATGGTTGTGGTATTCTCTACTTTAAATAAATAAATGTATGTCATCAACAGCACACAACCAGGTGATTCTGTGCCTTCAGATAAAACCATGACAGTTTTGCTGGCCTGGTGCATCCTGGGAGTTCTGGTGCCCTAGCAGTGTCCAGGGGCCCATCTGTGCATTATGCGCATGAAAGCTCCGCCCCCGTCACGCATTCCCGGCCCTTCTGTCGAAGCAGCTCGCTTTCACGGCATGGCGGAAGCTTCCGGGCCTCTGCATCCATGGGGGGTGGAACAGGGTTTTGGGGAGGATGATCAAACCTTACCTGCTGTTGCCATACTGGCACAGTTTCGGCCGAGAACTGCCTGAGAAAATGTACTGATGTCATCGCCACAGTCACGCCTCTTTATTTAAATGTCTTTATTAGTAGTCTGTTTAATTGTGATGTATCCAAATATGCCTTTCATTAGATGTTAGTGTTTTGTGCACAGCGTTTGCATATAAATCTTATTAAAAATACAAATCTTGTTTATTTCTTTATTTTTAGTTTTACTTTTTTACTATTTTAGTATGAGAGCAGAGGAGCTTGAGGAAGGCTTGACATTTAGTGGAAAAATTAATGTTTAGGATTGTAATTAGGGCAGGGCGATATGGTAAAAAAAAAAAAATTTCATATCAGCTGACTTCTATATTTATCAAATCTTTTTTTTTTTTTTAAGTTCAAAGGCAGATTTCTAAGGGAACTTTTTTAGTTTTAGAAACCAGACCGTTAATTGTGGTTTTAAAAAGTTCTTTGAACACTTCACGTCTTTGGATTGTTTGTTGTTTTACACTTTTACAGCCATTTTTCCTAACAAAATAAATATCCTAGCAGAAAAATTAATTTCTTAGTTTATGTATGTTATATTGATCGAGATTGATAGTTTTCACTGCAATACTAACATAAAATTTCTCTCTTAGAAGTGAGTTGACAGTAGTAGTGATCTGTAAAAATGGTAACAACCTCATTTTTAAAATGTAATTATACTGCTTTAATAAATTTTAGTACATATCTTCATCGATAATCTAATATAATTTGATATGAATATCCCACATTCCTGCCTAAATGATGGGTATTTTTTTGAAAAGCCTTCTGATCATATCGTTGCACAGTGTTTCTGCTGTTTGTCAGCGCTGCTTCATCTGGCAAGTCATTTGTGTTGTTCACTAAACTCATGCACTTCACATTTACGTTCAGACTTGTCTGTATCATTAGCACTACTTGTGATTCAAATCCTTATTTCAGGAAATTATTCTTTCACTGGGTTGCACGTCCTCTGAAATGATGCGCATTCTACCTCATTGCCATTTAAAGAGCATTTTCATCCGACCTTGGAGAAGAAAAAGTTCTGTAAAGAGTGACTTGGTGACTTCTATTGGTTTTCCATCACCCCCCACACAGAAGTATTTAGCAGATGCTTTTTATCCAAAGCTACATGGAATACACAAACAGGAGGCTTAGCCCGTCGTAAACAGGTTGTGTTTAAGAGCTTTGCTCAAGGGCAAAGTGGTGACAAGTAAAACTGTAATTAAAGTAGCTTTCCAGATCCTCAGCTTCCCCTATCCTAGACTGAAACCGTAACCTTTGAGTTTAATAGCCGAGATTCCAAACCCCTAAATTACAATATACTACAACTCATAAGCTTTCTGGGGTTTTTTTAAGAACAAATCTATATCATGGACTCTTTTTGGGTTTTTACGCTGAGCAAAGCCATGTTCATCAATGCGCCTTAGAACATTTTTATACAGCTATTGTATAAAACCCATTGTTTTACATCATCAGATCACTCAGAAAGTTCACATTTGTTTGCTTAGGGCCTGAAAATACTGTTTTTCTACAACTGTGTCTGCTTATGTTTTGTCTCGGGCATCAGAATGCTGGAGGTGTTCCACAGATTACGTGCACTATCTTGCAAACTGTAGCAATGAGGGGGGCCAGCCTTCACCATAGCAACCGGAAATGGTTGCTTGGATACAGGTTTGAATAGAAAGTATGGTATGAATGCATCAGCAGTCGCCTCCAGGGGACATACAGGCACTTGAACTTGTCAGTGACTCCAGTGTCTCGGCTGATTCAAGTTGACCAGCATGAGGTGGTGTTGGTGCAGTCCAACAGAAACGGCCTTGAATGTGCAATGTTTAACAAGAATGTGAAGCCTGGACTGTGATTGCTTTGATTTTTCCTTCATATTCAGAGTCATAAACACAGCGGGTAGGCCTACATGCAGTATAGACCTTTTCTCCAGAGTAGATTTGTTTTTATAGTCCTGCTTGGAGCAAGATACACATTTTACCTTCAAGACAATATGGTTAGTTGGTTATGGAATCAGGTGAATCAATATTTCACCCTGCTAGGTGTGTTTATAATTGGATTAAAAGTAGTGAAGTCATTTCCAATTGGTTCCAAACTGTTCTAGATTGTCTGAACCCAACACCAGTGGTATGCATCCAACCAATCACAATTGATTCATATACCCATGTTATAGAGGGTACATTTTAGAGTCGTGTAATCCTCATGTCTTGAAAAGCGTTGGCAACATTGCCACCAGAAACACATGCTGTAGTAGTCCAGGTTAACATCAGGTCCTTGGGTCAAGAGAAAGTTGTTGTGTTGAGGGATTGTAAAGGCTCATTCCAGTGCCATGATGAAAGACGGGCAGACCTCCAATTAAATTTGCAGAGAAAACATGCAATACCCTGAGGAACAGTGTTGTGATTCTGTCCGGTTTCTGATATTTATAAAGGCTATTGCTTTTTCGTCTGTTTGCCGGAACACAGTTCACCCCAAATTAGGTCCATTTTAGCCGAAGTTTCGGAGAAGAAAAGTCCTTTTACCAATCTCGCCGCTCCATAAAAAGTCCTCTTCTGGTTCTTTTGTCAAGCTCACCCGCCTTCCTTTGCCTCACTTTCTTTTTTCTACTTTTTTCCCTTTTGTCTTCGCTGTCCTTTTTTGGCGGAGCGGTTGGTAAGGTGTTGTGGTGTTGGCGAAGGCGTCTTTTGGCACAGTCACAGGGCACTGTTAAAGGAGGCAGACTGGCACCTCCTGGACCCATGCCAGAGCTCCTCGGGAGAAATACCCACTGCTGTGGTTGGTGTGTGAGTGTGTGAGAGAGAGATAGATAGAACAGGGAGAGAGAGAGAGAGAAAGGCATTATGGGAAGGTGAAGGGAGGAGGTTGGAGAGTGGTAGAGAGAGAGAAAACACTAGGTTTGTGGTGCCAGAGCTTTTGTGGATGTTGGTTGTGTTGGCGTGTTCTTGGCCAGGTTCACTTTATTCCAGTTTGTTTGTTACATTATTTTTTTCACTCTTTACTGGATGGAGCGGCTGCGTGTTCCTCTGCTGCCAAAAGGCACGAAGGAATGAAAGACAAAAAAACGTGTCGCTCCATATTTCCGCTGCTGTAATCTGTTGCACGTCCCTCTCTTTTATTCCTCTGCCCATTCCTGTCTTCATCACTCACTCCGAATATTCATTTGTACTCCATTTCTCACCTTCTTTATTTAGAAAATGTGTTTTTCTTTTTCCCTTTTTCCTTTCAGATCCACCCTCGCAGAAATTAGAAATGGCATAATTGTATGCTTGGCTGGCAGGTCAGTGCCAGGTGGTCCGTACGAACATTGTGAGATTTGGCAAATGTGACTGCAAAGGTGTGTATGTGTGTGTGCGATGTACAAGTCCTCGCCCGACAAGAATAAAGAAAGCTTTGCTTGTCAAGGTGACAAAACAAGCTGCTCTTTTTATCTTGATTTGGTAGCAAGGCTTTTGTCTGCCTCCTTTTCTTTGTCTCTCAGTTGTTTGCTTGTCATCTCATTTTCTTGTATGTTAAGCAATGTTCTTGTTGTTAAATGTTCTCAATGTGCAAAACAGGTTAAAGTTTCGCAAAAGAGACCAAATGCTTGGCAAATGCCAACTAGTTGTCTAACATCTGGCTAGTGAGATTGGTGTACATAGGGGTTTATTTTATTTTAGTTAGCTGTTATCTGCACAATTAAAACCCTCTCAGGGAGTTTTTGCCACTTTAAAGTTCCTTTAAAGCACTGCTGTAACAGACAGCAATAGGTCTTTGTCAATTGCGTCAATACAGAACTTTTTTTTTTTACACTTGTCATAAGTGTTGCATTTTTAAGACACTGGCCTTGTTTTCTCCTTGTTTTAAGATGTGATTTGAGTGATCCAATCACAAGTGACCAGCCATACTCAAATGGTTTTTTTTGTTGTTGTTTTTTTTAAGTATTTCAGATGCTTCCTGTGACCAGTACTGTGTGGAGTTTCTTGAGACGCTTTCCTCTTATTTCTTCACACTCTACATCACAAATACTGTTGACTGAACAAACCCAAGTTATGTGATTACAAGTATTTGGGAAAGGAAGCAAATTAAAATGATTTAAACAGCAGTCTGTGTTTTGCAGCTGATTAGGTCTTGTTTGACCAAATGAGCGTAGAAAAACAATCCAGTTCAATGCATTTTTGTCTATCACAACACATTTTAGATGCCTTTTATATTTTATTAAGCATCACCTCAGACTTGTTATTGGTCATCCTGATGCCATATGTAAACAGGGCCTGTGTTAAAACTAATTTTAGCTCAATTTATTTACAGTTTTTTTTTTAAATGCTACATTTTGCTGCTTTCCGTTTGTGCGAAATCTAGTGGTTTTTGAATGGAAAAACCTATGAATAAAGTATTTGATCGGGGTTAAATTAAAACAAAACAAGCCAAATTATTCAGAAACTTCATTAAGTCGACTAGTGATTTAGACAAGTCTCCAAGCCCCATTGTATTTTAGTTTCTAGATATGGCTCAGGTATTGAGTTCATTTATGTCTGTCAAAAAAAAATCTAATTCTGCTAAGTGCTAACAGTACACCACTCCTTAGTGAGCCTACAAGATTTGAGGTATCATGCATGTTTAAAGCACAAGCAGTGCGGGATATGTTACATGACAAAGCTTCTGCAGTTGGTAATGGACAGATTTTCAGTATTAAGGTCTTTATCGTAAATAGTTTAAACTTTAGAGAGATTAAAGGGGGAATGGGGTGCAGATTGCCCTAAATGCACTATTGTGTGTGTTTGTTTGTGGGGCCATGACATATTTCTTCATCCATATGCTAATATTAGTGTACTGTGTGTAAACCACTATCCTTTGCTGCGTGGAGATTTAGGTGGTAAATCACTTCAGTCTTCTTAGCTCTAATCCTCCCCACATCTGTGCCCCTTTTCTCTTCCTCTTTACTGCTCTAATTCCAGTATGGCACAGTTGGCCTCATCCATCCAACTCGGGAAACATTTTGTTTGTCCATCCTTTTTCGCCTTTGTGGCCTAATCCACTGCAGGTTGTTCCACAGGGCTTTCAGAGAGCTGATGTTGTCTCCTTCGGATGCGGTCGCGTCACTCGTGGTTTGTGACCTTCTCTGGATGGTTTAGAGGTGTGTGTGTTGGGTGGGGGTAGGTTCAGCAGTGTAATCTGTTAAGTGTCTCCTACTGCAGAAACACCAGCACTGATTCAGCTTAGCCTGAGCAGACCAGGCAAATCTGCAGTAATCCTCACTACGGAACCCAGTCTGACAGTCCCACCATCTGGAACAGCGCCACCTCGTGCATACGTACACCTCATTATTACAGAACATTTACATTGCTGTCTTTCTCTGTTTCTGCAGCAAAGCACGCTACCAATGGAAACCCCACAATGGAGCCATTTCCTGATGGCATGGAGAAGATCATGTTTGGTGAGTTTGGAGAAGATTGTATTCTGGACTTCCTTGGGTACAAATAACCTATTACTTCCTAAAGCACCACTTGTGTTGGAGTGGTGGCCCATGGGAAACCTGAGTTGAAGTCCAGCCTGTTCCCATCTATTTCTCCATCGTTCCTCTTGACTTCTTGTTTTCAAGTGCCGATACAAAATATGTCTCAGAACTCATTTAAATGAATCAGTTGAAATGTCAATGACTGTGTTTACGTGGACATCAGTAATCTGGTTATTTACCTTATTCTGAATAAGACAAAATTATAATCATGTTGTTTGCATTTTCAATATTCCTTTCAGTTTCTTATTTTGCATATTGTTGTACATGGATCAATTAATGACATCACAACGCCACCCTACCTGACAACTCCTCCAGAATTTCACGTATCAACATATAGTTTGTCTTCCTTATGGTACCATGTACAGTTTCATTTTGAATTTTACAAATGCCTTAAGTGCAATTAATTATTTGCCATGCTATACGTGCAAACAAACGACTGTGTTGTTGAAGGCATGATCTTTTGTTTGCCGCCAAATTGTTAACCACTGTGCATACTGTCACAAAATACAGCAAACATTCCTACAAGACTATAATAATATGATTTAGGTGTGTACACCTTTGCTTTGTGAATATGACTAAAGTAGGAAATATCCTCATCTAAATTGATTAGCGTTTACTTTATGACTTTAGCTGAATGTAGGTAGTCAAAAATAATTAATCAGAGTTAATCTTAATCTTAATTCATTTTAATCAGAGTATTGTCTTAATTGTGTTAAAATTGTTGTCCACTCCAAACATAGCAGTTCTGTTCCAAGACCTAGTGTCTAGCTGTCTATAGACACCTACCTAGCATCCTAACTGAAATTCCTCACCAAGGCTGCATTTGTTTAAAATACAATAAAAATAGGGATATTGTAAAATTGTTTTGGTGTTTAAGGAAACATTTCTTAATACAAAATCAGCTGTGGTTTGTGTAAACCATGCTAAATATATTTTTTTTAGAATTATTTGATGGAAAGTATATCATCTTTTTGACATAGGAATCTTTTGTTAATGTATTTTTGCTGTATAAAAGTATAAAAAAAAATTTTTGCTCCACATATTCCCAAACATGAAGCATCAAAAACCTGCGGTTGATTCCTTTTGAGATTGAAGTGTGATAGACCAATACACACTAATAATATGTAAATGGATACTGGATGCAATTAGATGAAGGTAAAAAGAATGAGATTCAAATATATTATTTATATTTATCACTGAGCTTTTCAATTTGTGGGTCTGTCTTGTTTTGCGTAAATTATGAGTTTTTGCCTTGAGAGGGTCACAGAGTGTCAACAGTGTCTGAATTAGATTTTTGTAGTATGCAAAAATATATTAATCCGTAGAAGCATAAAACATAGGTAGGATGACTTTATTAAAGAAGCAAATCTTTAATTCTGTTAAAATATCTGTCTGTGTTTATTGATTTATCCACAAAATATATTTATTTTCCTATTATTATTGCTATTTGATGTCACTGTGCCATTTCTGTTCAGGAATGGGCTGTTTTTGGGGAGCAGAGAGGCGCTTCTGGAAGATTTCTGGTGTGTTCTCTACACAAGTAGGCTATGCTGGGGGCTTCACACCTAACCCTACCTACCATGAGGTGTGTTCAGGTTAGTCCCAGCAACAAAAACACATCCAACTACAGATATGCATCTACTCACATGCCCCCAAAACATTTTCCCCACTTCCTTTTCCCGCTACATCCTTGTTCACCTTCTATATCAAAGAGGTATCCGATGGCACTTTTCCCAAACGTATGTCACAAACACTAGAGCAGCTTCACTGTACCCAGATTAGTGCTTCGCTGTAGCCTTCACCAAAACATTCCCTTCATCTGCAGTGAACTACCCAGAGTGCACTACTCTCTCCCAGATCCGCAGCCCTTCCCCCCTTCCTCTGTATGACCTACTTGAAGCCAGACAGTTCAGAAGAGATGAGATGGAGGGAGGGATGCAGCTGTGATGTTGCAGTTTCTGTACTGGTCCCAGTGAGAAGGTTCTAACTGCAGCTCTGCAGAGGGGGTGCTCTCTCCAAACACACACACAGGGTCTTTTAAGTGTGTAGTCTGGAGAAGACTTGCGGCTGTCAGAATTCCGTAGGGTGTTGGGGTTAATATGTAGACATGCTTTGTTATGTATAGGAGTAGCAAACGCATATGCAGTTTTAGAGACGAAAGGTTTCCTCTTTGAGTACCAGTTAAAAGTTTGGACACATTTGACAGAATGTTTATATGATCTAAAAACCATCTTTATGCTTGATTGTAGTTTTGTATAGAATTTTAAATTGTGCCTGTGTTTTGTGGCTGAAATTGTTCCTGAATTTCTTTACAATACTATTTTAAATGTTTAAAGTGCTACATCCGGTGCTACATGCACTTTTATAAGCTGTTTGGGATGAAATGTGTGTTAGGAGTTTGTGTATACAACCACCCTACAAGGATAAAGATCCACCAGTAGTTTTCTTCTGCCACTTCTGAAATCAAGCCAGTCTCAAATGCATGTCGGTGTGGCGTCACACAGACAGAGGCCACTCCCACAATACTTGATTGACAGCAGCATGTCTTACCCCGGACCCGCCCTGAGTAAGCCGTCATCAGACCGAGACGCAGAGACAAGCAAGACTCCTAAGTAGGGATGTTCATTTTAACCGTTTAATATGAATTTTGACCGATTAATACAATCAGTTAAACGGTTTAAAAGGTTATTTTATTTATTTATTTATTTCAATATTTTACCTACTCATAGTCTATATAAAAATGTGTTTTATTGGCCACATTCACACAGCAGCAGAACACAGTTGTTAAGTCCTAATACATGGAATGACAACCGCGTTCTGTAACGGAACTCACCGGGAAATGTTCAGGACTCGCAACCGCGTTCTCGGAGCACACGCGCTGTGTGAACGGAACAGGACTCATCATTCACTGCTGAAGAGAGCCGCTCTGCTGCACAAACGCGCATCTACCGGGTGTTTTTATGTGTGTTTTGGGTAAC
>JAUCMU010000033.1:9961009-9971610 GCA_032275025.1 Enteromius treurensis | reverse complement strand
AACTTATAGTGATGGAGAAATGAGCTGCGTGTCATCTGAAAGTTTTATTAGATCTCGTCAGTTTTCCACCGGAGCCGTTCTCGTCAGCTTTGTGTGCAGTGCACGATGCAAACACTCCGCTCTCCACGCAAAGCTGCTGTCGGTTAATAAAGGTTTAATGAAAGAACTCGCACCTCGATTAGACTCCTGTCATGTCAGAAAGTGACTTTTTTTCTTCGACATTAATTGGGTTCTCTTGATTTATTATTTATGTAAAATAGCTATATATTTCTCGTATAGGCCTATTTATCCTTTATAATGTTTTTTTCTCTGCTAGCAAAAGTGCGGCAGGCGTATGATATGAAATAGATATGATCACGTAAATCTTAGTCTTCTATTGTTTGCTAGTTTTTGCGCATGTACAATGAATCCGCAGAAAACAAATATTACTGTTTTTAACGGGTCACAGGTGCTTATCCTTTCTAATTGAATGAAAATCTAATTTAAATAATGTTGTTGGTTAACCGGTAATAATCAGTGAACGAGCATCAGTTGTGAAGAAATAACCGAAATGAGCATCCCTACTCCTTTTTAGGTGTTTTGTTGTTGAATGTTTTCATGAACATAACAGTAGTCATTTAGTCCCGACATCTGAGTGACTGAAGATGCAGAGGATTAACGTTATGTTTGGTTTTGAAGGGAAACGCGCCCTTGATCAACCGAAATGAGTTTATGTTCGTCCGAATCATTCATGATCCAGCCTCACCTACAGAAACAAGCTGTTTAGTATGCTTTGATGGAAAAAATGCATCATTGCTGAAAAAAATTGTGTTGCATATATATATATATATATGTATTAGTAGTATACTACTACTACTACTATACATAATAATAAGTTTTTTCTGTACATAATAAACAGTGCCCTCCAGTAATATTGGCAACCTTGGTAAATCTGAGCAAAGGTGGCTGTGAAAATAAATCTGCATTCTTTGTCCTTTTGATCTTTTGTTCAAAAAAATCTAAAAAATTCGAACCTATCATTGAAGTAAAACAATTGAAAATGGGGAGAAAAACTCATGGTGAAATAAATGTTTTTCTCCAATACATCTTGCCCACAATTATTGGCACCCAATTATTGCTACATCCTTTTCCCAAGATTGCAGCTCTGAGTTTTCTCCTGGATTGCCTGAAGAGTTTGGAGAATACCTGATAAGAGAAAAGAGACCATTCCTTCATCCAGAATCACTTCAGACCCTTTAGATTACTAACTCCATGTTAGTTCTCCTCTTTAGTTCACCTTGCTCAGGGTTCAGGTCAGAGGACTGGGACAGCCATGGCAAAAGCTTCATTTTGTGCTCAGTGACTAATTCTTGTGTTTATTTTTATGTTTGTTTTGGACTATTGTCTCAACTGAAGACCCAGCCATGGCCCATTATAAGATTTCTAACAGAGTCAGTGAATTATTGATTTTTTTTTATCTGTTAATATTTGAAAGAATCCAGAAATTTAAACCCACAATATCAAAAATACAGCAGTATTATCATTGTACACATGGAGTACTTTTTATCCCTGTGTTCACCAAACCCATCTTGAGTGATTGCTGGTAAAATCTTTTTTTTTTTTTTCATCTGATCGTAGAAGCCAGTCCCATTTGTAGTACACAACCATAACCAGTACACTAATATAATATAATTTTTTAATATTTAAAGATTTGTTTCCAACATTTCTACAGCAACTTAATGTCCTTAATGCATGTTTAATGTATGCTGCAAAATCACAGATTATTTGCACAGCTCTATATGTGCATAATTTAATTTCTTTTTATGCTTTTCTCTCCAGGTTTAACAGGGCACACGGAAGTAGTGCGAGTGGTCTTCTCTCCTAAAGACGTCAGCTTAGAGAAACTTCTCAAAGTCTTCTGGGAAAGCCACGACCCCACTCAAGGTAAACAAACACACCTATTCCCTCATATCTACACACATACACTCACACAGATGTCCATAGAAAGACCCCTGGGTGCGAGATGCAATGGCCCAAAAGCGAACAGCCTCATGAGGTTAAAACACGGCTGCATCTGTGTGTTGACGCTGCTGGATGGTCAGGATGATCTTGCGGGAATCGGAACAGCCTCAGACAGGCTATGTTAATGTGTCTGAGAACAATTCAGCCATGAGAGGAAAAGAGACATCGCGTATGTGTGTGCATTAGTGCAAGCATCACCTATTCCTCCAGTCCACTAGAAACAGAACCAATCTTAAACACACAGCTGATATTTGCCGTCTGTGCTGTCCTTCAGGACTTCATCTGAGAATAAATCAACCTTGCTGTCTGCCTGCAATCCAGCACTAAGCATGAGATCTATCTATCCTTCTCTCTCCCTGTTCATCATTCTGACTGTCTTCTTTCTATCCGTCTTGTCTTTATATCCTTTGTCCGTCTCTCTGTTCATCAGTCTGACTGTCTTCTGTCCTTCAGTCTGTCTTTATACTATCTGATGTAACAGTGTGGCTACAGCATGAAGCTGTTGTTTGGCTCTCTGTGTTCAGTCACCCTGAAACAGAGAGAAAAGAGAGGAAGAGACACTCCTCTGAAACATTCATAAAGACTGACCCTGAGGACCTGAAGTGCACACACACAACTCTTCAGCTCTACTCCGTCAGCTGGACTGTGGGACTACAGTTTCTGCTTCAATACTTTATATGACGTCTATGGTTCATTCAGTAAGGCCCTCTAATAACTATCTTGTTTGTATGTTTTCCTCCTGGAGCGTGTACAAATTCCCTTTGGGGATCAGTAATGCATGTCTGTATATCTGCCAGTTGACAACACGCTCCTAAAACCTGAGTCAGAGCACGGTTTAAGAATGGCAGAGTGGTTTTCTTTGAATCTTTCATGTGTCAAATCATTGGTTTGAGCTGACATGATTACCCTGCGTGTTCGGTTCTGTGCCAGCTCTCTAATTCACATCATGTTCTGGAGGTGTCTGAACTTTAAAAAGTCACCCAGGACACCGTCACCCTGTCAGCCAGAATGCCCCAGAAAGTAAAGAGCAGAAAATTACTCATAGGAGCCACGGTTAGTTGTCAGAAATGGCCTTCAAATGTGATTAAACATCTAACTTGCTCAGTTTTCTTGTACCTATAAGAATGCGAGGTATGTTCAGATATATAATTTCAAAATTGACTAGTCTGTGGGTTGTCTGAACAACTGATTGACTTGCTGATCTTAAAATGTAAGTCTGTCATCATTTACTTTGAAGAAACTCACAAAAGAAGATATTTTGAAGAACATTGGGGTCCAATCAAAAATTTGGATTTGGATCAATTTGAGATTGAGTGATGATACAATGTAAAAGATTGATGATACAATTAATTAATCCCTTTCAGTTTTGTATAATTAGACTGGCTTAGGATGATGACGATCCATTCTTGCGTTAGTAAACAGGTAGACGGAGTAACAATAGAATGGAACACAAAGCAGAGGTCTCAAGACACGTTTTTTTTGAAAGCTGAAGCATTTTTAACCTGACACCTCATTTAAAATTTGTATAAACCAGGTCTTAAAAAATAATGTAGACTGCAAGCAAGGACTTGCAGCCTTTTATAATGATAAATTATAGATGGGTAACAAACATACAGGCTGACAAATATAACTTTTACTGCATAAAACTATCATAGTCCTCCCAAAAAGCCTACAAATGACCTATAATAAGAGAGATGTTGCTCAGAACAGATTTAATGATCAGAACAGACAATTTAAAGTGTAATTGTCTGGAAATGTATTGACGAAGCAGTGTTTTTTTGAAAATTATCAGTTCTGATATATATATATATATATCGATAATGTAAAAATTGAAAAGGCTTTTTAGGATTTAATTGGCTTCGGCAAAAAAAAAAAATCCCTCATATATCCCAGGTGGGCCCCATCCCACACACATACTCTTATAGAGTCAAGTGAGAACATGTGAATGTATGAAGCTTTGTCACCTGTATTGACATTTAAATGTACACTAGGCATGATTTGAGCAACATTTCAGCATTTGCGAAAGCAAAACTTGTTCCTCTGTGTCTCTTTTGGCATTTTAGGTTGTGTTTCATGACCCTGCAGGAGTCAGGGTATAGAAGCATGATGAAGAGCATGGCCCATGTGCATGACAGAAGCGTCAGATTGTGTTTTTTGGCGCGGGCCGCTGTGCTGCGATTGGCTCTAAGCTGAACGTCTCTGTAGGCTGTTCATCCGTGCATGCTTAACGCACACTCCATTTGTCCGTACCCGAACGCTCACGCCGAATCAGCTTTGAATCTGTGCACGTGTGTGTTTGTCATTGCTTTGAATCACGGGTAAGTACAGTATGAAACCGTGAGTGTGTAAGGTTTCATAGGCTGCATACGTGCATGCTTGTTTCCGTCGCTCGCAGAGACCTGTGTATTCAGCTGCTGTCTCACAGTTCAAAGGGTTCTGCTTTCAGCAGCATGATTTCGGAATCGTCCAATCACGGCTGGGATAGCAACATCCACAGCCAATCAAACGCTCCCAGCACGCTCTTCTTCGTACCCCCGTCTCATACCCAGCAACACTTGCTCTGGCAGAGTCTTTAGGTCATGGTATTGCAAACGTGCGGTAGCTTCCCTATACCCTATGCTCGTTCTCTAAAAATATAGGGTTTATTTATTGCCGTCATGCTTCAACTTTGGCTGTGCTGACAGGAAGCCGAGGGTGGTGAGAGACGAGTCGAGAAAATTGGGTTCCTGGATGGATTTGACGAACAGGAAATGACTGAAGCTAGTGTAACAATTCTATCGCCTGTGGCAAACCGTAGAGTGGAGAAGTGCAGAGCAGGCACACACACGAGAGAAACGCGCACACATACGCTTGATCGCCTCAGCAGTTTGTTACTTCCTTGTTTAAGAAAGACCCTCCTCCTTTCCTCCCCATTCCCAGCGGACCCCAGGGCTCTCAGTCTGTCTACAGGATAACAACATCTTATCTTCTCTGTTCTCCTCTCCTCCCCCATCCCTGGCTCCTTCTCTCCTCCATCCTTCGCTCCCCCTCACCATCATCCCATCAGCAATTCCGCAGTGACTCCTCATTCTTACCCTCCACTTTTATCTTTTAGTCACTTTCTTCATTCCGCCATCCCGCGCTCCCTCGTTCCGCTAACAACGAAAGGCAAGAGGGCGGGTTTCTCTCCTCCTTTGTCCTCGTTTTTCTGTCTTACCACTTTCATCTTTTTTCGTGTCATGTTTTTTTCTTGGTTTGCAGTATTTATGTAGCTGCTGCGTCAGAGAGATGCATTAACGCAGGCTTCACGGGGGAGAGACAAGATGGCTGACGCAGGCACTCGGCATGTCTTTCAAACGTAGAGGTTGATCTAAAATCTCCTAGGCCCGTAAACGTTAAATCCTGTTTTCCACCTGCTTTCGGTTTGACTGACACCTTTGCTGTGTCTTTTCAGCCTTGAAAAGCTAAACATCGATGCACAAGCTAATTAAGTACCCAAACTGTTTGGAGGATCTCCATAATTGCTCGGCGGCACTCTTGATTTGTCGTTGAAAACAAAGGTTACTGGGTTCACGAACACCATTTTGTGCACAAGCCACCAAATGGGACAAAAAGAAAAGGCTGCTTCTAAATTAAGGCCCCCCCCCTCGTCTTTTTGGGGTTCAGTCTGCAATGGGCACGTGCCTCTCGGGGGGTGACCTCGACCCCTGTCTCTCCCGAATGAGTGGGGCTCATTACAGTTTGTCAATCAACTATAGGGGGAGGGGCCGACAGAGGTCATTTATGGAGAGTAGATGAGAAACGGTTGAAATGCTTCTTTTTGGTTTTAGTTTATTGAAAAAATAAAGATACTGAGCTTACTTTTCCAGCAAAGCACCAATTTGGATGCTTTGTTGAAGGTGCATGCTGTATTTCAACCCAATATCCCCCCCGTTTTACAGACTGGGCTTAAGCCTAGTGCTGGACTAAAATGTAAGTCTTTGCTGTTTCAGCTGAAATAAACTTGCACTTACTGATCTTAAAATATACAGTGCCTTTGTTTTGTCTCAAGATGCACCCCAGTTATGTTTTTCTCTGAGCATGTTTATAAAAATTACTTAAATGTACTAATTAAACTACTAATCCTGACTTAGTCTAAGCCCTGTCTGTGAAACCGGACCATTATGTTTCATTTAAAAAAAAAAAACTAAAACCTTAAAGTTTGACATTAGTATTTAATTTAATTTAATTTAATTTAATTTAATTTAATTTAATTTAATTTTTTATTTTATTTTATTTTATTTTATTTTATTTTATTTTATTTTATTTTATTTTATTTTTTTTTTAATTTTGGTTTTATTTTATTTTATTTTGGTTTTATTTGTTTTGTTTTGAATGAAAGAAAGAAAGAAAGAAAGAAAGAAAGAAAGAAATTCTTTATTCAGTAAGGGTGCCATAAATTCACCAAAAAGAATCTGTTCATCAAAGAATACTGAACAAAATATACAAAAGTTTCTGACAAAATATTATGCAGCACGACAGTTTCCAGTATTGATCAGCAGATTAGAAAGATTTCTGTAAGATCACGTGACACTAAAGACAACTGTTAAATGTAGAAAACTGTTAAATTTGTATTAATGTCTTAAAAATACAGCTGTCATGATATTACTGTATTTTTAGGTTCCTCTTCGAAAGCTAGTAACAGATACTAAAATGAATCATTATAGTATTTATATGAACCCTTTAAGGGTTAATAAGGTACAAATATGTACTGTTTATGTGCCGTCTAAAGATAATCTATTTGTCTTTAAAAATATAGTGCAATGAATGGCAAGACAGAAAATTTAGGGAGAGAGAACAAGACTGAGATCTGGATTCAAACCTGCACCCCTGCAAGCACAATGGCTCTTACTGTCATGAAAATTTGCAGTACCTACCGTGCCATGGCTTCGACCCCGGTTTTGTTTTCTATTTTTCACCATTAGGCCTGAATGCCATCAGCAAACATTTTATGATTGTTTACACAGATTAGATGATCTAGTTTTGCAGTCATTTATATTAAGTCTTGTTCTGCATGAAAAATAAGAGTGAATGAGCATATTCATGCTATAAAATTGTTCAATTCTCTTTTTTCATTAGTGAAATGCTAGCTGATACATACTGAAAATAAGCACACATATACGTACTAACCATATTACATTTACAGCACATTTTAACCGTGTTTTTATTTGTTAGGAGAGTATAAGAATTTGTGGGTGTGTTCAAAAGAATGAGGTTGTGAGCTTGTGTGTTTATGTGTGTTACGTAAGAGGTGTAAAAATAGACCCGGCTCTGCACCATTCCTCTTAGTTGGCTGCTCTCGCACGCACACTGCTTCACCGTACCCACAGGGCACACACAACAGTGCTCTGAACAACCCCTCACACACATACACTCCCCGCATCATACACACTCAAATTCACAAACACACACAAACTCACTAAAGCATCACACGTGCATCTTCAAAAACATAAAAGGTGGACATACTCCATCAACTTACACACCAAAACAATAGCTAAACTTCCTTTATAAAATACAAATACCTTACACACAAGTCAATTTGTGTGTCTTCTCCTAGGCATACATTATTAGCCTCCTCAGTGTTTAGAAAATGTTTTTGTCCACAGACACTTAGAGGCACTTCGGTCACTGAAACGCAAGCCACAGAGTTTGTGAGTAAAGCGATAAACCAAGCTGGCTGAGATTCGAAGCCATCCGTGTGACACATGATTGACATTTTGTGTGACAGCGAAAATTTAGCTTTTAAAAGGCACTGAGAGATCTCTGGTGTCAGTTTGCAAGCTTCACATCACAAACACACAGTTGATGTTTTATCATTAGGGCTTTCGCACCACAGGAATTACCCAAACTAATTGTGGAACTACCCACTTTTTGGCGTGTTTGCACCATAGGAAGTAGGAACGATATTAGTTCCAAGATCTCAGTTTGGAGGAACTAAATTAGCTCCTACATCAGAGTAGTGTTTAGAAAAAAATTACTAGGAACTATCGGTGACGTAAGTGTATGCTGCTAAACACGTAAGAAAACTGCCTCACCTGCCATGATTTAAAACGCTGTGTAAATATATACTGTGTAGACATTGTATCAACTTATTTATTTTTATAAACGGCAAGACTTCATCTATGCCATTCTACATTTCCCTAATTGAACACCATGTGCAAATTACATCGCTGACGAACGGCTTGCTTGGAAAGGCCCTATTTTAATTTAAAGGGATATTTCACCTAATAATAAACTTGGTCATGGTTTATTTACCCTCATGTTGTTTCAAACCTGTGTTTGGTTCCCTGTCTGGGGAAAAAAGTTGCAAAAGCTGTCACCAGGGCAGTACCCTTTTTAAAACCTTTTAAACACTTCTTCTGCTCTTCTAATATTTTCTAATATATATATATATATATATGTATCAGGGCTCTGAACCGGTTCACGGAACGAAAACGAAAACCGGAAACAAATGACATTTAACTGGAACAAAAACAACAAAACAAAATCATTTTTTAATCGTTCTGAACAGAAACGTTTATTTGAAATTGACCGGTTAAGAACGTTATTTTATCGTTCTCTTCTCATTTAATTTGGGAGACAAAGAAAACATGAATTTGAATTGTGTGTGCAAATGCCATGTTGACTCATACAATATAAATGCCCGAGAACCAGAGCCATTTCTCCGATGTGACGAGCTTGCCTCAAAAAACTACTGAGCAGGTTTCGAGGGTAGGCTACGTACTTATCACAATCTTTTTGCGGCCAGCAGCAGCAAGTTGATCACAGCCAATGTTTAAAGAATTTAGGCTTCTCAAAATCATCACAACTTGTTAAAAATGTATAGATATAAAAGAGTTCAAGCACGTCACATGTTAGTTTAAATGTTTAACCTAATTAGATGTGTGCTGTTAGACGCCTAACGGAGGCACTATTGTAATCAATTACACATTATTTTTTCAGTAAAACTTAAATACGCCATCATTTTTATCGTAGTGAAAAAGCCGAAGACAACATTGTACATTATTCCGCTTACACGGCTGTTTACCTCATTTAACAAGAAAATATTTTATTAGCGCATTTTTAACAAATTTTACTCTAACTGGTTTACTTTTGGTTTTAAGATGCATGATGTACAAATAACATGAGCATGCAAATTGGTTTAATCATTTGAAAATATAATGTCCAGTATGTTATTAAAAAACAAACACACGTACATATATATATATATATATATATATATATATATATATATATATATTTAGAAAAAAAAAACGTTATAGAAAACCGTTTTCGGAACGCATTGTTTAATGCGGAATGCAAGACCAGAAACATTAAAATATCAATTCTGCTCGGAGTAAACTGAATGGATTTTTTTTTTTCATTTTAAGCTGTATTAAGATATTTTTCATACTATAGTTTGTAGTTACCACAGGTTGGGTACAACTCCAAATAAAGAGCAGAAAGGACCAAGAAATATGATTCATGTTCTTATGAGATCTGCTTAATGGCCAATCTTAAAATGTTAAAGTAACATTTTATCTTTTAAGTTAAATAAGTCATTTTAAATGCTTTAAGTAAATTGAACATCACAACGAGTATTTTTTTGTATGAAAAGTAGATGCTATTTTAAAGATTTGCTGAATTTGCAAGACAGCAAATGTAATTTAATTGAATATCCAACATCAACCAGTCCTGGAAAACAGTGACTTATGACAGATTTTGTACTTTTTTAAAACGATAGTAACAACTCCGTTTTGGTGATTATTGACATCCATTGTTCATCCATTCTTTTGTGCTCTACAGAAGTAAAAAGTTTCAGGTTTGAAATGACATGAGGGTGAGTAAATAATGAAAATGTTTATTTTGGGTGAACTATTCCTTTTAGTAAAATCTGAAGTAATGTCCCTCAAGCATTTTCAAAAAACTCTAATAAATGACCTTTGCATTAACAGAAATAGTTTTCCTGCGGGAGAGCCATGTTATGGAGAGAGAGAGAGACTGCGTGTGACATTCCTGGAGTCAGCTTCTGCTAGCTCTCTGCTCTCTCTGTTTGTGCGCTGACAACACATCTGCGGCGTTCTCCACTCTCACTTCATGTGCGCCGTTTGTGTGTTGAGAGGAGAGGTTCTGTGTATTATTCAGCTTGAACAGGGAAGATCATCAATAATAACTAAGCTCCGTGATGGAGGCTGAAAAAAGAAGTGCTCCTCTATCTTGGGTGGAGTACATTGAGTGCTCCTCGTTTCCTTTTAACTCCTTTTTTTACTCATATGAGACCTGATAGATTTAAGGGTTTTGATATACAGTTACCCTAAAAAATATTTGGCCCCTTAAAGTACATTTGAAAATGGCATTGCTAAATGTAATAAAATATCTTAACTTTTTTTTTTTTTTTTTTAACTAATAGTATTTTTCGTATTGTTTTGTTTTAAAGGTGCCATAGAATGATTTGAGAGAATATTTTAAATTGTTCTCTGATATGTACATAAAAGGTATGTAGCTTAGGTAAGGGGAAAAAATGCTCAGAAACGGTTTTACAGGTCCATTTACAACCCTAGAATTTGACCCTAGAATGAAACAGTCTGTTTTTGCCTTATTTG
>JAUCMU010000033.1:9915299-9955206 GCA_032275025.1 Enteromius treurensis | reverse complement strand
TCATTCTATAATTCTACTTTAAAAAATATGATATAAATAATTATTAATAAAATAACATATATATATATATATATATATTTGTGTGTGTGTGTGTGTGTGTATGTGTGTGTGTGTATTTAGGATATATACAATTCTAGCTAAGATAAGCATTTTAAATAAAATGTTTAAAATGTAAATAATAATTATGATAATGAAAATGAAATTTCCACCACCATCATTTTCAGCACAGACCCGGAAGTTTTTAAAAACGTAAAATCATTTTGTTTAAGCATATAAATGAGCTCTGCAGTTTCCTAAAGCACTTTTTTAGGATGCACTTCCTGTGGGTGGAGTCTGCTTCATGGAAACATTAGGCCTACTTCACTGTTAAATCTCCTTTTATGTCCCTTCCTGTTACCCATACAGTTAACAAGCAAACATAGTTAAAAGACTGGATTCAGCATTGCATGGTAAGTGATTCTATCATCAGTTTCATGCAAACATGTTTAATGTGGTTTGTCTGTGCTTTCAGAAGTTGCATATTAGAATGATTTCCTGTAATGAAAGAGTGTTTTAATGTAAACATGTTTCCTGTTTGTTTATGCAGTATGTTACTGTCTGCTGTAATTAATAGCAGTGGGCCATAAATTTTATGCACAAAATATCTTGCAGTAAAATCAATGAGTTTGCAGAAATAATGAGGCTTGAGGAGATCTTTGTGGAACATGTATGTTTGGACAGATCAGACATGCAAATGCTCATGCAGTATCGACATGCTTTCTCCAAATGTCTCCTGCAGTGTCTTTGTTGCTCTAGGCATTTCATGCTGTGGCCTGGCACTTGTTTCCCCATAATCTGTAGTCAAGGACAAAATAAGAACGCCAGCTCTGTGTCCAGAGGCCAGGTCCATACAGGAAACACATCAGCAGCATGCCACAGCGGGTTTCTGGCACAGCCATGCCTGTCATTCGCAGCAGTGCTTGAATGAGCCTGGAAGACTGTGACATACAGTCTGAGAGTTTTGTAAACTGGCCTGTGTAGAATTCAGAATTGAAAAGGACGGAACATATGGCCAGGTATGGTTTCCCATACTAGGAATATGTGCTCTGCCTTTAACTCATCCAAGTGGACACATACAGCAGTGAGTAGTGAACAACCACACATACACCGTGAACACACACCCAGAGCAGTGGGCAACCATTGCTGCAGCTTCCGTGGAGCAGTTGGGGGAACAGTGCCTTGCTCAAGGGTCTCACCTCAGTCATGATATTGATGGTGGAGAGAGCGCTGGTTATTGACTAACCCCACCCACAATCCATGCCGGACCTGGGACTCGAACCCACAGCCTTACAAGTCCAACTCCCTATCCATTAGGCCACGACTGCCCCACACAAAGTCTAAGTAAGAATTGGTTTGCAGTTCTTAAACGTTAATTTAAATCAGATTGGCCACACCTAACAGGAAGTTGAAGTGACCTGGAACGACAGCATGAGGAATTTATTGCAATTTTAAGAAATTCAACATAGGTCATTCTGGGAATTTATTTTTTTTTAACCACAGATGACAAGGGTATATATGAATACTTTATATATACTAAGTATAGTGTATACTAAAAAGTAAAATAGTATTATTTATAAAGTCCACACACACAATATTAGGGCTGGGCGATTTAATCATCGACTTGTTCATGCACATTTCTTCAGTAAAGCTGGATCTTTGATTAGCAGCAAATCTCAATCAGCTGTTTTTAAAATGTGCATTAGTTGAAACACAGAGCCGTAGATCACTGACGAGCTACGCAATATCTTCATAATCGAAAGCGATACATTTCGATTTTGACCAGGATATTGCGTAGCTCGCCAGTTAAATCGGCCAACCCTACACTATATATATATATACATATATATATATATGTATATATGCAGTGAGGTCAATAAGGAAATCATGGAGGGGTCTACATTGCATTTCCCCTGTGAGGGACAGAATCTAAAAAGAAAGATCTGGAAATCCCATTGTATGTTTTTTTAAACAATTTATTTGGAAATTACTGTGTCAAATAAGTATTTGATCACTTGCTTGTCAGCCAGATTTCTGACCTGTTTTTTGCCTTTAAATAGTTTAGCTACACTCTGCTCATATTTCAAAATTATTTATAAAGACACCTGCGCGACCCACAGTCAGCCAAAGTCTAAGTAACATGGGCAAAACCAAAGAGCTGTCAAAAGAAACACAAGAGACAAAATTGTAGACCTTCACAAAGCTGGAAAGGGCTAAGGGGCAATTGCCAAGCAGCTTGGTGAAACAATGTTGGAGCAATTGTCAGAAAATGAAAGAGGCTAATGATGACTGTCAATGTCCCTCGGACTGGGGCCCCATGGAAGATCTCTCCTCGTGGGGTATCAATGGTGAAGAATCATCTCAGAACTACATGGGAGGAGCTGGGCAATGCCATGAAGAGAGCAGGGACCATTGTTTCCAAGGCTACTATCAGTAATACACTAAGACATCATGGTTTAAAATCTTGCATCTCACAGAAGGTTCCCCTGCTTAAGTCTGAAGCCCGTCTGAAGTTTGCCAGGAGTTATGGGAGAAATCCTGTGGTCAGATGAGACCAAAGTAGAACATTTTGGTCTTAACTCCATTCGCCGTGTTTGGAGAAAGAAGAATGATGAGTATATTCCCAATAATACCATACAGTACCTACAGTGAAGCATGGGGCTGGAAGCATCATGCTCTGGGTGTGTTTTTCTGCACAGGGGACAGGACGACTGCACTGTATTAAGGAGAGGATGAACGGGCCATGTATTGTGACATGCTGGGCAAAAACCTCCTTCCCTCAGTCAGAGCATTAAAGATCAGTCGTTTCTGGGTCTTCCAACATGACAATGACCCAAAGCACACAGCCAGGAAAACCTAGGAGTGACTCCGTAAGAAGCATTTCAAGGTTCTGGAGTGGCCTAGCCAGTCTACAGACCTAAATCCAATTGAAAATCTTTGGAGGGAGCTGAAACTCTGTGTTGCTCAGCGACAGCCCCGAAACCTGACAAATCTAGAGAAGATCTGTATGGAGGAGTGGGCCAAAATTATTCACAAATAATTTGTAAAAAAATTATACAATGTGATTTCCAGATTTTTCTTTTTAGATTCTGTCTCTCACAGTGGAAATGTACCTATGCTGAAAATTATAGACCCCTCCATGATTTCTAAGTAAGAGAATTTGCAAAATCACTGGGTGATCAAATACTTATTGACCTCGCTGTATATATATATATATATATAATATGTAATATTTATTTATTTATTTATGGCAGCATTATATTGACAAAAAACTGTTTACTTTCATTGTATGATATTTATATAATTTATGACAGCAGTATAATATATATATATATATATATATATATATATGTGTGTGCTGTGTATATAAATGTATATATATATATATATATATATATATGTTTATATAATTGATATTATTTTTTACATATATTTAAAATATAAACATGCTTTTCTTAAATATATACATGCATGTGTGTGTATTATAATTTATACATAATAAATAGACACAGTACACACATTATGTAAACAAAAATGTATTTTGGATGCGATCAATCGTTTGACAGCACTTTATATATAGACTATATATATAATACTTCTTTATTTATGGCAGCATTATATTGATTAAAAAACACAGTTCACCTTGATTGAGTTAATAAAAAAGCAAAAGTAAATAACCTTCATCCTCAAAACGTTTTCTTATAGTATTGATTTATTATTTGAAACCTAACAAAATGCTAAGCTGCTATATTTATTTTTGTATTATGCATCGCAGTTGTGTATTGAAAGTGTATTTTAATTCTTCCCTGCACTAAATTGACTTTCACCATTTTGGGCACAAAAACTTTTGAATATACACTCTTTTGTGATCCACAGGAGAACGCAAATGGTGTAGGTTTGGAGTGACACGAGGGTGAATAAAGGCTGACCGATCTGTTATTTTGATATGAACAATAGCTTTAAAACCTGCCATAAACTGGTTACTGTAAATATGTCGGTTTCACACCTCAGCTGTGTAAAGTGCAACACATGAGTCAGCTGCTCATTTAAGAAAATGAAAAGCTTGACAACAAGCTGATCTGCTGACTGGCGTAAATAAAGCTGGGTATGCTGATCTGTTTGATTTAAGCAGTGGTACCTGACCCTCAGCAAAATCAGGTTCTGCGGCCTCCATGCTTAGTTGAATACGGTATACTTGGCTTTGGCTGGTGATAGTTTGGGTGATATCTCAAGTGCAGTGAGTTCTAGTGGTTCCGGAAACAAAAGCCATGTGCTCTAAAACTGGATCAAAAGGTTGTAAAGTCGACAGAACGGAGGATTCTGGAAGGCTTTTGTGGTGTGTTGTCGTCTGCTCCTCGGCTGATGATGTCACTGAGTTATCTGTCATCTCTGACTGTCTCTGGGATGAGACGCATACATGATTCACACAGCACCTGTATGAGGAGACAGATTTCTGGGAAATGATACATTCATCTTCACACTCCCACATGTGTGCTATATGCACCTACCAGTGTTTTCACCGCCAGACGTTCATAGGGGTTATATAAACACATTTCTGCAATGTATGGATCCCACTCGAACACAAACACAGGCGAAGGTCAGATTACCAAGATTTGGTCAAACGACCTTGAAACAACG
This sequence comes from Enteromius treurensis, assembly GCA_032275025.1. Taxonomy (NCBI): domain Eukaryota; kingdom Metazoa; phylum Chordata; class Actinopteri; order Cypriniformes; family Cyprinidae; genus Enteromius; species Enteromius treurensis. Next base: position 9,950,532 of record JAUCMU010000033.1, on the reverse strand, counting down.
GTTCCAAAAACTCATTTGTAAACCTAAAAATATCTTAACATCAGTGCTTTAGTTTAAAAAATAGCCTTATTTCTCTTGTGTATTATTTGAAACCTAACGAAAGGGTTAGGAATATGCATGTTTCATATCATGTTGTCTGCTGAGTTGAATTACTATGTCCAGTACAGTCACAAATATACCAGCATTCACACACAGGTGTGGTGGCATGTTCAATGAACCAGACAAACACACTTGTACGCACACACTCTGACACACTGACAAATCTAGAAAAAGCTTTTTTGTTGACCGCAGTCTGATTTCCTCTGCTCTATTTTCTCTTTTCTTTTCTTTTTTCTCTTTGTGTCTATCTCTTCCTGACACCTGTGTGTAGGTGTGGACCGTGCTGCAGGTGCTCAGTGGCTCTCTCTCTCTCTCTCTCTTTGGCTTTCTCTATCTGTCTCTCTCTCACTCTTTCTCAGTCTCTTCCTCCCCCCTCCCTTTATGAGGTTATTTTGGTATGATGGTGATATTTTTTGCATTTATGCACATGTTTCTGTTTGGCTTGTATGTGCCACATCGCTATAAAAGTCAGCTTGACTCTGGGTATGTCCCTTTGTGGTTACTGCTGCCTACCGATCTGATAGATCAGTGGCTGATTCTTAAAACTGAAAAAGTATTTTGGAAAAACGGCCTCACTCATATCTCAGTAACTATATGTGGGACAGTGGTTTAGCTCTCTTTAGCTCTTTATGTGACTGATGGTATACAGAGAGGGTACAAAAATAAACTAATTCAAGGGAAAACTGATCAAATAAATTGTATTATGTTGTGTTATCTGTTATAAGCTGTCCTGTGTTTTGATATTATGGGTTTGTTATATATTTTGATGTGTGTTTATGTGATGTTATATGTGTTATTCTTTGCTTTTATGTTGTTATATATGTTATCTTATGTTAAACGTACTGATTCGTGTTCTGAATGTGATCATATTTGTGTTATGATGTGTTTGGTTGTATGATGTCTGATGATGTATATTAAGATGTTATCTATTTTATGTTCTGTTTTATGTTATGTTTTGTATAAATATGTCCATTATGAATTCAAATGAATTGGGCCACTTTTATATTACACACACACACACACACACACACACATATATATATATATATATATATATATATATATATATATTCAGAGTGGATATACGTATTTATAAATGCCAATGCTAAACCTATATATCCTAAACAAATTATGGCGGATAAATATTTACAGGTCATTGGCAGGTGAGGTTAATTTTGGATCTTACATACAAAAGATCATCTACTCTTTCTCTTCTCTGTGTTTGTATTATTCCTCGCTCTATCTCTCTTTCCGTCTCTGATCATATTGGTGACTTTGTGCAACAGTATGAAGGCAGTGAGTGTGACAGAGCCAAACTGTCCAGGTGCAAGTGTCTGACTCCTCCCTTTCACTTACACACACACTTCGGCACAGGATGAAGACACTCGGCAGTTATTTCTGTGTTTCCTGTCTTGAGTCTCTCTCACACACTCACAGGTGCAGTGGAGAGTCACTCAGTGAGGAGGCCACCAGCCAGTCACATGCACGTGCGTTGCGACCGGACACGATGACACACTCTGATATTCCCCTCCTACCCCCAGAGTGTGTGTGTGTGTGTGAGTGAGAGGGATGGGTGGTGCTGTTACCACAGGGGCAGAGGTCAGAAATCCCTATAAGGGAAGATGTGTAGAACAGAAGAAAAAATAAAGGCGGAGAAATTGTGAGAGAGGAAGAGACACCGGTGCTCCACACCGCCCACATCTCGCAGATGTGCTGCACGGAGAACAGTGAAGCTTACTGGGCAGCACAGAGACAGCAGTGTGCCCTCAGTACACACACACACACGCGCTCTCGCAACCAGTCGTGATTGCTCCATTAGGAGGTTTCTCAGCTGTGGCTGTTTCTCACACACTCGCGTACAGCTGCGAACACACAATTATAGCCCACTTTGACCCTCACGCACAGACGCTCGCTCGCTTATGCACAGACGCACCTTTGAGAGTATAGTTCACATCCCCATCAGACCTCTGGGTGTTTCGAGAGAGGCCACAGGCACGCACAAAGCTTTTTGTAGCTTATTTGGGTCACCATCTGACATCAAACAGGCTGTCCACTGCTATCGCCCATCAACTGATGCGTAAACAGGAAAAGGAAATGTGAGTGTGATAGATATCAGTCTGTTCTGCTGCAAGATGTTTCACGTTGACAAACCTGATCTTTTTAAGACATCGGCAAATTCTTAAGATTTAAGATAAAACCTTAACTGACTTGTTGAAAACAGCAGGCCAAAAACCTCCATCTTGCACCTTTTTTTTTTGTTTACTGTTTACACCAGTGATTCTCAATCAGGAGGCCTTAAGATCATTTAAAATAAAGACATAGCAATATTTCTAAACCTGGAAAAGTCATATAAATCATAAAATCTCATGTATCTTGTCACTGGGATAAACATCATGAGCATTGTTATTTCTAGGTATGTTCTAAAGTCCTAAAACATTTTATCAGGCAGAGATTGTTCAAAATTCATATCTTTATACAGCAAGTAATGAACAACTAGAAAAGTAATAGTGCCTTTGTATATTTTTGTGGACAATGAGAGGCCTTAGAGTTAAAAAGCTTGGAGAGTCACTGCCCTAGAGGGAAATTGTATTGCTTAAAATGAAAACGGAAATGAATGTAACATGTCTATTTAGTGATAGTGTAATATCTTTTGGCTTAAACCGCTTCCTCTCTTCTGATGATTGATTCTTATACTTGTTCAAAGCATCAGATCTTCCTGGATGAAGTTCAGATTAGAAGTTAAATCACTTAAGTATTAACTTTCACTTGAATTATGAAGTGAACTATGAATGTATCAACTATGAGTATTAATACTCATCACTTTGAGACATTCTTGTAATCTTTTCACGAGTAGCTCTTTTTGAATTCATGAGTGAGAATTGGAATTCAATTGACCACACCTGTCAGGAAGCTGAACTGAATAGAAAGAGGAAGTTAATTTAGCAAAGAAAGGCCTAGAAACCTTTAAACCTCTTTTTTTTAATTGTATATAGGCAAGTTTGTTTCATCAGATTTTTCTTGTGAAAATGAAAGGCATTTATAATTCAGTTCTGAATAGCACATAACCCTGGAAAAACTAAAAGAATGTTTATTGAACCCGAAATAACCTTATTTTGAACATATTTTCACTTTTGACAGTACTGGACATCTCAAATGAGTTTCTGAGTTGTTGATCTCTTCCAAATCTCCAGAAGAAATGTGTGTTTTGTTTATTACTGATGTCTTCTTCTAAATAGAAAAATGAGAGGAAGGAAATTTAAGTCATCTCTATTTGCTTTTCCTGATCTTATTGCTACAGAGGAAAAGCACTTGCGATAAAAAAAAAAATAGATCGTGTGATTTGTCTTTCCTGTGGGTGGGGCTTAAAAGAGACTTTCAGGTACATGAGTGTAGTGTTGTTGTGCTGGAGCTGAGAAGAAGATTGTTTTTCAGCAGATCTCAAACCTGGGCATCCTGTTGTTGTGTGATCCGCTCCAGCCCAGCAAAAAAAGTATCAAGATGTTAATATCATCACAAAGAAGACACGTTGTTTTTACTGCGGTTAAACAAGGCTCTCACTGCACACAGACTCAGTGCAGCAGGCCGCAGAGTGCAGTATGCAATACTGCGTGGGCGAACATCGCTGTAGCTTTTAACTGCGTGGGACAGACGAATGTGTTTGTCTGTGTGTGTGTGTGTGTGTGTGTGTGTGTGTACATATAAGGGTGTGTGTGCGAAGGACAGGTTGAGGATGGGTGCAGAAAGTGTATTTCTCCAAAACAGCATCTCACTTTGCCCCGCAATGACTCATTTGCTTCTCTTCTGCACCTAGCCGCCTTGCACACACACATACACACACACACTTAGCTAATGAGGACATACAATAGTCTTCTTTTACATATAGCTAATTATAATTGCTGTAATCTAACCCAACACAAATGTTAGTCTCCAAAAGGTATTGTCATGTTTAGTTTAACATACTTAATCATTCATGCAAAGGCAACTCCTAACCTAGTTCTCACGCAAATATATTTTGACACACCCTTCAGTCACTGGTAACACCTAAAAAGTTTCATTATGAACTACCAACATTTTGCAACCTACTTATTCTATAGACTAAAGTTTGTTTATAAATAATGCATGAAATAACCTAATTTAAAACTTATTTAAAACGGATGTAAAAATGTATGCACTATAAATGCACTATAAAAACACAGTTACATAAGGGGCAAAATCTCAAGCATCCACCTTTAAATGATAAAAGTCTATGTAAAAACGTACGTTAAAAAGAACTTTAGAATACAGGTAACACTTATTCCCTATTAACTACTACTACTAACATTTCTCTTAATTAATTCCTAATTTGCTGCTTATTAATATTTAGTTGGGTAGCTGTTTAGTTTAGGTATTTGGTAAGATTAGGGATGTAGAATAAGGCATCAATATGTGTTTAATTACTACTAATAAATGGCTAATATTGTAGTAATATGCATGATAATAAGAAACTAGTTAGGAGACTCTTTAATAAAGTGTTACAAACCTATGTAGTTAGTAAACATAATACAGTTACACATCCATGGTATGATGGTATGATCTAATAATTGATTAGCCACTGATGAACGAGAATATATGATGGTTAATATCTTTTTTTTCTCAATAGAAGTTTATTTATATCATAAAATATGCTCAACAGAGCTGCAATATTCTTATTAGCCAGAAACCATTATCAGATCAGCTAAAATGTTTAATAAATGAACAGTTGTAGGGGATGTATAGAATTTTGTGAATGATGAGTGTGTGGTGATGTGTGAATGAGGGACCTTCCTAACAGTGTAATCAGATGCTTTATTCACAGGGAAAACCCAGCCGTGACCTTCACTCTTACAAACACATTGCAGCTGCAGTGACAGGAGGGTCATCTTAAGTTTGAATGAAAGTTATTAATAGCCCTGATTTGAGAGTAATGCTAATTATATATCAAGTAAAATAATGTAATTTGTAATGAATGAGGTTTTTTCTCTGTCCTACTTTGTTTTCTAGGAGCTCTCCTAAAGCTGAGATCTCGCTGATGAATGTTACCAACCTGGTTACTTTAACAACACATTCACTTCTCTGTATGACTGATAAGACATAGGGAGGAAAGGTTCATCGGAGGAAACCGCATTCGACATCTCTCCCATGCAGCTGCTCCCAGACACCCACTCTTCCTGCAGGAGTGCATATGTGTGTGTGTGCTTATCTATGAAGAGCATGTAAGTCTAAATCTAAAATACGTTATGTTTTTGAGTCTTGTGTGTTTATAAAGGTTTGTCCCTCTAATTTTCCTTGATCTTTTAGCATATAAGAGGTCTTTGTGCTATTAAATCACTCTGCGAGTTTCATAGCTTAAAAAATTCCCCTCATTATAAACAAAGTCTCCAAAAACGGCTCACTACACTGACTCCAGAGCAAGACATCGGCAAATAGTCATCTTCTCACCATAGGCCACACCCACTGCTGTTCAGTCGCCAGTTTGATACTTGATTACGCTGAAAGCAAGTGTTGTTTTGTGTTAAAAGCAAATAGAAATTACACTCACTGCCCCTATTTTGTCTACACTGGATACAGTATGCAGATGTGCGTACTTGATTCTGTTGTCCATCGGACAAATGGAGTGAAAAAACGCTCGCTTTGGTGCGTTTGGTTTAAACAGATTGTTTGTACAGATATCAGAAGGATCCCAGTATAAGGAACGAGTGGATAGTCTGTTTTTAATGGCATCACGGATCATGTCAGAGAATTGTTAGGTGTATTTTGCTTTGTAAACAAGGCACCGTTTCATGGAGAATACACAAAGAAACATCTGTTGAAAGACGAAGTGGTACTAGATCTGACTGCTGCTGCCTCGCAAACCGTGAGTATATGATTTCATAAAGCTTTGTCTGGACATGACCATTTTATTTTGATTGTGTTGGGAAACACTCAAGGGGGTGATGATACTGTTTCCTGTGCAATGGCATTAGCCAATCATAAAAGTGGCCCATTTCTGACAAACCTTAAAGGAGAAGCCCCTTTAAAACTATTTACATTTAGACAGAGGGTTAAAAAAAAACCTTTTTTTTTTTACATATTTATTTGGTTTTTGTGCAACATCATGTAGACCTCAAGGAACAGATTCAAATTAGGGGGACCAAAACACATCATGACCCTTTAAAGTCATTTTCAGGTTAAAACAGTGTTCTGTCTTCAGAATAATTTCTTACAATATTATAACTCAGGTTTTTCCTCCTTAAAATGTTGTAAATGCTTTCAGAATGTTAAAAAGTCATGCATCTGCATTAGATTAACACAAACAGTAGTTTAAAGCAAACCTTTTTATTTTACATTGAGTGGTTATGTAGGCCATCATGTTGCAATCACATGACCCAATAACTCACACACTAACTGAATTATAGCTGCCTTTCGCAGTACAAATGGCACTTTTAATAGAAGTCTTTTGGCGTTTGAATGAATGTACATCCACACCACTAGGTGTCACTATGTATTTATAAAGAGATGTAAAAATGCATCCTTTTGCTCTGAAACCCAAAAGTTCTGAGTGCTTTTAAAAAAAGTTTTTTTTTAACATGATTAATAAACAATTGAATCAGAAATAAAGGTACAAAAGCTGTCACTGGGGTGGTACCTTTTCAAAAACTATACTTTTGTACCTATTAGATTGAAATATGTACACTTTAAGTAGGTATCAAATAGGACCCCTTTTTTTCTCATAATACATCAATTTGCAATAATCAATCCCCAAAGCAGCGTTCAAATGGAAAAAGTGGCGTTGAAACCACAGCTGTAAATACCAGTAGCCAGTAGGCCACACGACTCTGCTGGACTGGCTCCGCAGGTCTGCAGGTGCACAGCGAGATGGAGAGACATAAAGATCACAAGCAGAGAATCTATTTTTTTACCCCTGACCTTGAAAAACATCCGGTGACAAAATACTGGTCTGACATCTTGTGGATGGAAAACTTAGAGGTGAGTGCGTGACCGCACTCAATGTGAGGTTTTGAGAAGGCATTGCGCTGTTTACACACACTCACACGGTGTCTCTGTTGTGGTGGGCCGCACTAAAGTTTCCATTCCGATGAAGTATCATTTCCTGGGCAACAACTCTTCCGACCACGTGATCCATTGGGTCCGATTGACTAAGAGTAGATTTTTTGTGCTGTACACCTGTAGCGTTTTCTTGAAAAGTCTTGAGGAGATATGATACAAGCACACATCAGCAAGGTTTTTGCTTGCCGATCAGTTTTGAACATCGAACCTTTTCTGTAGGGTGTGTGTGTGTTTGTTTGTCTAAATGTGCTGTGTGTGTGTTTGTATATACTGCTTTCTTAACTCCTACGTGATAACTGAGTACGTATGAGCGGTACAGCGTCAATAGTGTGGTAAGCCACAGACAGAAATAGCTGATGTACTTTTTTGGTGTACTCTGGCCTGGGTCTCACCTGTGGGAAAGAGAACAGGAGGTGGAGGGGCTTTTAAAGATGAAGGAAGGTGACGCTTTATATGAAAAGCACATCTTAATTATAGTTAACTGAAACCAAAACTGTAAGGAAGATTTCCGTTACTTAAAATAAAGTAAATAGTAAATAGAAATATAGTAAATCTAAAAAAAAAAGTCTGATGTAACCCAATGTACTAAAATTACTAAATTAAATAAAATTTGCAATATGTAGACATTTAACAAACAAAAATTGGTCAATAGACAAAAATACATCAGTTAAAAATAAAACTTAAATAAATAAATACAATTATAAAGTGTATAATAATAATTTAATAATAAACCTATGAAAATTTAATTAATTTTTTTAAATTACCACAAAAATTATCTCACTCTTAAAATGACACTGTTGCACATACTTCATCATACGAAAACCTCATATCATATCTAGAATTTAAAGCAAATAGTCCTATTTTGAAGAAAGTTGCATACACAAAATTTCAGAATTACACAAATAATTACAATAATCCCAAGTAAAACATTGAACTGAATGTTACATTTTAAAGTAGAAAGACTGAAATTGTAATTCTCGTAACTTTCTCCAATAATTTTTTTAGAATTTAAAAATATTTTTCTGTGTACTTTAGCCATGTAGTATCTGAGGCTATAAACTGAATATGTAGTCACAAGTAAAGGCCATTTATTTGGCACTATGCTAAAAGAATGTGCTTCCAGTGGATGCTTAAAAGATCCATTGAAGATCCTTAAAAGATGCTTATTTGTTTTAATACACTGAATTATGATAAAAATCTGACATGCATAAGAGACCCAGGGTGACACATCTGTAAGATCGCTATTACCTCTCTAAAAATATTTATAAATTTGAACACCAAGTAAAGCATTAAATGTAAAGTGAGCTTTAAGACCCCAGAAAGACCATTATAAAGTAATGTTTACTGAACGTGAGGGCCACAACCAACACAGATGATCAGCGGGCGATCAGTGTGGGTTTTTAATGACAGATCCTTCGGTCTTCTCCCCTGTTTTGAAGATTTTATTGCATCTTTACTCCCAAGTCGATATTACATCAGTATCCCTGTGTTCATGTTGTTCATATCTGTCATCTGGAGACTTTCTTCTGAAGGTCTCCAGACACTGATCCCCACAAGGGAACGTGAGCGAGTGCTGCACCCTTTCCTGCTGGCATAGTGGCATCATTCTAAAACTGGTATTAGGCATTTCCTGCTGGGTTCGTTGGCGGGTGGAAGTGTGTGAATGTGTGTGTGTGTGTGTGTGTTAGAGTAGATAGCACCTGGCTTGCGCAGCTGTGGGTCTCCTAGTAGGGGGGAGCAGGAGGAGCGGAATGAGGTCCTGCACTGTCACAAACTGTGTGTGTTGCATCTGCGCATTTCTTTATCAGTTGCCAAGGGCTGAGTTAATCTAAATAAACCTAAAGAATCCAACATGCAAAAATGTTTTTTGCATCTACAAAACTTGCTATGTTGCTCTTAACCTAGGTAAATATAAAACAGCAGTTGTTTAGCTGGTTAGCCCCTGCTGGTAGATGCTGTAACTACATGCTCTGCAACCAAAAAGCATCTTTCTCTAATGACGGCCATTCACAAACAGCTGTGTATAGATGTTTCAAATGATGTCAAATATTTCTTAGAATTAGCATTTGGAGGTCCATTAAGGGATGGTTCACCCAAAAACATGATCTCACCCTCCACTTGTTCTAAACCAATAAGAATTTATTTCTTCTTTTGGACACTTAAGAGGATATTTTATAGAAAGTGGGTTGACTTCCATTATACAAAAAAAACAAAAATACTATAGCTGCCTTCAGCTATTTGGTTTCCCACCATTCCCACATTCTTCGAAATATCTCCTTTTGTGTCCAACAGAGGAAAGATACCAAGTGTAGGCTGTGCAACATTATTGAGATGAATGGGAATTCTAACAGATAGTTTTCTCCAGCTGGTAAGTTGGTTCCTCTTTAGGACTAAAAAAGCCGTTATTTCATCACCAGAGAGTTTGTTGAGTTGTGCACATCTCTAAGGCATTTCCCAAGCGTACAAGGTGGGGATTTAAACGGTTTCTGGTTTGCAGATCTATGTCTGAGGCTATAAACAGCACGGACAGGGAAAGTGATTTGTTGACTGTTTTGAGTTGAATGTTGGCGTGAAGTCACATGAGAACATCTATTTGTTCCCTCACTGTATGAGTCTGTAGGAGTGCAAAAGCCTTGACTTGGAAACTCAGCATATGTTCAGTGTCCTTGACTTAGAATGTCTCCCATTTAGAGCTTTGAGCTTTTTACAATACTCTGATTGTCTTTTATAGCTGTTTTGTTTTTTTGTTTTTTTTGGTTTATATTCACTATTATTATTTATATAATGATTCAAACCTAACAAATACGATGCTTATTTGAATGACAGAAATAATGCTCTGCCGACACGTTTGTTGAAACATCTGCTTGTGTTGATATGTAATACAGGTATGCGTGTTTGATAGTTTGACAGTGTGGGACTGCAGAGTAAATCCACTAGCATCCTGTAGGGGGCACTTTGGATCTTGGAAAAGTTCTTTGGAATGCTGCGGAGAGCAGAGAACATGATTTCTTGTGTGTTACGTGTGAACCAATCAGGATTAACATATTCTTAAGGATTAGTTTATTTAAACTGTTTGTGGAAGGTGAGAACCCCATTTAACGAATATATCTTGCAAGCGGGCTATTAGTTAAGCGGGAAAACCCATAAGATTACTTATTTGTCGTAAATAATTTGGCAAACACAGAGATCTCAAGGATCGTTTCCAAGTGGAGGTGACTTTTTAGAGTTATAGCATATCAAATACCTCTCAGTGTCAGGATGGTGCTGTCCTGTCGACTCTCTTCTGTACAGTTTATGTTTCACAGCTCAGAGGAGCAGCTACAAAAATCCATCAGGGCCAGGTCACACGGCAGGTTAAAGGTGAGAGGTTGAGTTTGACCGATAGGGTAAAGAGGTCACACATACATCACGACTGTGGCCTTAGGATATTCGGAAACCTGTGACGGACCTAGCTAGTAAAATGAGCTTACACAAAAACAGGACAAGCAGATTTAAAGATTAAGACCACTGTGTAAACTATGGGGAATCAGCAATGCGTCCAGTCAAGACACATTTGCATTAGCTTTCACAATGTCTCTTATGTCGTAAACAGTAATTTAGCAATTAGCTTTTGTATCACTTTATCACTCTTTGCAATTATATTTATTAAAGCATTTTAGAATTGATACATAATACATTTAAAAGCACAATATTCAGCAGTTTTTTATTGTTTTGTTTTGGGTTTCATTTTTTTCCCATTTTTGCCTAAATTATATATATATATAGTTAATTGAACACATTTTTCAATATAGGGTTATTATAGGGTTGTTATTATACATATAGACTTACATGTGTTAGACTTTTCAGCTAAATTAAAGAATAAAGGATTATATCTCCATCATTTATAAAAAAAATAATAATAATTACACCCAACTGATCACCTACGACCCAAATAGAAGAACATCCTGCTAATGTTCCCATTACGATATGAAATTTTTTTTAAATTTTTTATGTTTTAAAAATGTTTTTATTGATGAGAAAACATCAATGGAATTTTACTTTTTACGTTACCTTTTCTTGGAAGGTACATAAACAACACTTTTGTGCTAACATTTCAAGAACATTATTATGGACCAGAAGAACATAATTTTGAACAATGTTCCATTAACGTAACTGGCAGAAGGTTTGAGAGAATCTTATTAGAGCTTTCTACGTTGTTTTAAACCTTTTAAAATCAACATGAAAAAATACCACAGCTTTAATTATTTAGTACTTTAATGGTACAGCACTTATTTACCATGCAAAGGGGACCAGGGTTCAAATTCAGACCTAATACAAACCAAAAGTTATTAGAACTTTCTTAGTTGTTTTGAACCTTTTCAAATCAACATAGAAAACTGCTACTGATAGAGAACACCACATTTGTGTAATTAGGCTTTGGACTCAATCCTTATAGTTATTAGCCCCGGACTAAACAATGTAAAACAATCTTCCATTGAAGTTATCTAAAATATCATGGCACTGGAGAAGGAACTGTGGGTTTATGTGTGAAGCGGTCAAGCGCTTTTATTGCTAGGCAGTGACTTTTCGAAGTTACTGAAAATTAGATTTGTGAGCTTTACTCGCTGTCAAGACTCTTAGTAGATTTACCCATTTCGAACAGAAACACTGATTAATTTGTTGTCTAAAAAAAGTAGTGTAGCGTGTCAGACAAACAAGATAAGGTCTCATCTGACCTAACGAATGACCTGATGGGAAGAGAGAGGGAGGGAGAGTTCCCGAACACAAGGACTGTTTAAGATAAATTTACATTTTAAGAGTTCAAATTCTATCTTATAGTTCTGCGCAGGACAACCCATCTGTGTGACTGATACAAACTTAAAGGCTTTCTGAAACCGTTTTAAACATGCGTTCAGGACTTCAAGCCTACATTGAGAATTTGTCTTGATGAACTTTATTACTAACAAGTTAAAAACGTTTCTTCAGAAAGAAAGAAATGCTGAAATTGAGATGGACTGAATTCCACCCTGAGATTTCGGACAGACAGAAGTCTGTTTGAGTTCTCCTGGCTGGGTCCGGTATCCCCTCCCACTCCTTCCTTATCAGTAATAAATGCAGAAATCCAACACCTCACAGCTAACCAACCAACATTTGTGACTTTCGTCCGATCATCCGTGCCCAAGGGCCAATTTCACGGTGGGCGATCACAACGACCAAATTTCTCCAGTCATCCTCTGCTCTCTTTGATGGGGGCAGATGAAGTGAGAGATGGAGGAAGGAAGGATTGTGGGATTACGGTGATTGTTGTGGTATTTTGATTGAGAGAAAGTTAGCATAAGCATGATTTTTGACCCTTTTGTTGAGTCACGGTCAAACATGTCAAGCACACATGTCATTGTATGTAGCTTAAAGCATGGAAACCTCTCGTTTTTGTCTTATTTAGCTTGTATGAAAAGCACATGTGATTATGTTTTGAAGAGCAGAAAAGTGTGACTATAATAAAACACAACTGAGGGCATGAGACATCCCTATGGCTACAGTCTGTCTGCCATTACAGCTGGATGTCCCATTAGAAACAGAGAGGGGGAAACTTTCACTCAAACAAACACTTCAAGACTTTTTTTGCTCTTTCACTCACATATCTTGTGAAATACTACAACAAATTCTGTCCGTTAACATGAATAAGGACACAGGGGGAATAGTGGCAGTTTTAGGCCTGGCAGCTAACTTGGTGCAGATAAAGAAATAGCACAGATTTAATTATTCAGTAGTGTTTAATGTGTTAAACACATTAGTCTAACGGTACAGCACTTATTTAGCATGCAAAGGGGACCAAGGGTTTAAATACAGACCTAAGAGAAACCCAAAATATCAATGCATTTTACTTATGTGGATAAGGGCAGCCTTGATTATTTGATATTTTGATTTATTCCATTATTATTATTCCATTAATTCTCAGTTCAAAAAGCAATCAGTATATACATTGCGCTTTGGATTTGATGGACCAGGAATAGATTTTAAGGAACAGTAAATAAATATTCAACCTGATTTTATTAAAAGTGGCAATATTGTTTTCTGCATATTTTGTATTGATAGGCCTATAAGTGAAAAAAAATGTGAAAAACTAAACATTTTGACAAATACATTTTTAGTGCTTCTAATTTTACAATAACTGTTGTACTTACATTTATTTTTTTCTGATTTTGTTCATCTTATAGTGTGCATGATCACTCAAAACCTGAAGAAAAATGCAGGTAAAAGTCAAAGAATTTTATACTTAACCTAGGAACATACATACTTGCGTGTAAGTGTGCATGTGTGGTGTGACTTTTGGGTAATGCAGTTGCTTGTAAAGCAAAGATGGAAAGTCTTAGAGAGACAGAACTTGCAGCTGAGGTTAAAAGAAGTGTGTGAGTGTGTGCAGATGAGTGTGTTATTAATGCCCTGGGTGCTGCAGTGAGAGCAGATACTGGTTAGCTGCTGTGGTTGCGCTCTTGCAGTGGCAGGAAACAACCCAACCTGTGATCTTTGCAGACTCTAATGGAAAATTCACTCAAACAGAAAAAATAAAAAGTGTGTACGTTTGTCTGCATCTGTGACGAAGAGTGAGAACATATGCTGCTGTCGCCTAAAAATAAAGGTGTTATTCATTTATTTCTATGATCATAAAGGATGTTAGCTAGTGCCCCCCTAAAAATATGTTTTGCTTGTGATGTTTATATCAGCTTTTAGGGTTCATAGAAATGCATAGTAATTAAAAGGCCGAAAGAAATCATATATTTATTAAAAAATTAATTTACACCTGTCCTTTGTGTTTGGCTTTTGTACTTATTTTTGACTGATTTAAGTTAGAATATTATGTTTTGGGGCGTTGTCTTTCCAGGGAAAGGCAGAAAGATTTGCACGTTTGTGTGTGTGTGTGTGTGTGAAGTGTGTCTTTAATATGACATCTCCAACAGCTGTGTATAATCTCCCAACACACTCGCTCACACTCTTTTCCCATTCCATCTTCTGCACAATGGAACAAAAGAGCAGGAACTGCCACTCTCTCCCCATCGTCCAATCAAAGCCGTCATTATTTCTCTGCGGAACACTCCCTAAGGAAGTGCCATCTCCAAAACACGCCAGCTGTGCTGCTGTGCTTATTATGGGCCATTATGAGAGACAGAGACACAATAACGCCACAACATACAAAATACCGTATCTGGGCCATTGTGTGTACATGTCGCATTAAGGTACCCTGCTGCGAGCGAGCGCTGCTCTATGGTTCCATCGAGAGCAACGCACCCGACTCTGAGACAACATCTTGCACCGCTCATGACTTCAGCTCAAATTACGGCACAAAGCCTGGGCCAGGTGACGGATAACATCTTCCAGATGTTAGTTGGATGTCATTTGGAGGTTACGGTAATACAGAAGCAGTATGCGAGGCATAAAAATCATATCTTATGGTGGCGTTTTATGGGGTGAAAGTGGTTGTCTTATTCGCAGTCTTTAACCTTAAACAATTGCTCTTATACCACCCACCTTCCCAGTGACCGCAGCTGAGATTATGGCAACCCTTACATCTATAACAGACAGTTCCTGAAGCTGGGCAGGTGCTGCTGGAGTATGGCGTATGCAAAGACCATCCTCACATGCTGGTGCCAAACTTCATAAAAGTCTGAAATAGATATTGTTTTCAAGTGTTGTATTGTGAATAGTCCTTAAAATAACCATCTTTTCTACAAAAGATGATGTTACTAGCATGTTTAGCGACACTTTGAGTGAGTGGCACTTAAAGTGTGCTTGTTTTTATCTAAAATAGATGAATGTGTCACAACAGTTCATAAATAAAGTGCAGTAATAGAGCTAAAAAGTTAACGCTCTATTGTGGTTTATGAGAACATTTTGTTAACGTTAACCAAAGCAAACACACAATAAATCCTCATTGGCTAAAGCAACAAGAGCTCTTTTATCAGGTGAGCTACCAAGCAATTTTACAACGTCAGAAAAGCCATACATATGAAGTTGGTTATGTGATTTAAATATCAAAATGTATTAATTTACAAAACATGAACTATGATTAAAGTGTGTGTAGTGACGCCGCCACTTCTGATTGGTCGCTTGTTTGTTGTCTTTGGAACACAAGGAAACACAAACATATCTTTCATAACGCAATCGCTATTTACATCTCATACAGTATGTAAACACTTCTGTTACCAAGGCAGTGACTAATAAGCTCTGTTATCAGCCCCACAGTTGTGAAACCATGCTGGCTGCATGGGTATACAACAGTTAAACAATAAAAAAATGGTTTGGCTCGAAAGTGGAAAATTGACATAATATGCTTCCAACATAAGGGTTTTCTTTATTATGATGACTAAAATACCTAGTTAGGACTAATGCAATTCCAAATGCACGGGATCAAACTAATATTAGAAAGGTAATATTAGAGATGTTTACATTATTATGGGGAGATATGAACCTGCACACGCACTAGCAAGCATAAGGAATATTTCACCAAAAATGTATTACTCACCCTTATGTCATTCCAAACCTGTATGACCTTCATTCATCTTTGCAACAAAAATCAAGATAAATTTGATGAAATCTAAGAGATTTCTGATCCCGCATATACAGCAGAGTACTACTCCTGTATCCGCATGCATACTCTTGTGAACATGTGGCAAAGACTGATACAGAAATTGATTAATAACGTTTTTGTTTTCTCTGCACAATACATTTTCTCGTAGCTTCATAAACTTAGGGTTGAACCACTGAAGCCTTGAATGTTAGTTGCATTGCCATCTTTGCAGAGTCAAAAAGCTCTCAGATTTCATCACAATGTGTGTTCCAAATATGGGTGAAGGTCTAACGACTTTGGAACAACATGAGAGTAATTAATGGCAGAATTTGTATTTTGGGAAAACTATCCCTTAAATCATGTGTGCCTTAATCACGTGATATTCTCGACATCACTGCATTGCTGCCAAAGTCTACCCAGTCTCATAAACATACCTCGGTGCACTTTTAGCGAGACAGTGATGTACTTGAGAGGTGAGGAGCTCTGGTTCAAATTCTGTGTAACGTATTGAACCTGTATTTTGCAAATGTCAATGGACATTTATCTTTGAAACTGAGGCAAAACTTGCTGTAAGGCACATAAAAAAAGGGTGCTCCACAAAAAGTGCACAGAGGTACATATTTTTACGAGACCAAAAGTTGGCAAAAGTTGTACAACAGTAAATCAATGTTTGCTGACACCATAGAAATGAACAAGAATTTCTCTTATAAAGCACATTTTGGTTCTACCTATGTAGACCCTTCTAAATTGGCAGTAGGCAATAGATACAGAGCTTCGCACGTTTTTCCAAACTAATAGACAGATATTTTAGTCTCACATTTGAGGTATGTAAAGTCTGCATAATCACAGTGCTTCCCTGCTTATCATCTCTATCTGTCTCTCTATCATAGCTGACGGTCAGACCTTGGTAGACGTCTGAAAGCTGATAATTAACTCAATCTGTTGACACAGGTGAGCATCTCTGGTTATTTAACACCCGTTACAAACACTCACAATCCTGCAATTAAACATGCTTCTTTATCACACAAACCAAATCCACACTCCCAAACATATGATCACATTTACACCTTCTCACATCCCAAAACAATTTTAATCATCGATCTAAAACTTAGTGTAAATGATTGTTTATGTATATTTGAAGTGTTTCACACTGAGACATTGCGGGACAGTTTTGTTTACTGGAGTCGTTTCTCACTGTGAATCTTATCTTAATTACTCTGTGCTTCTTACTATATGGCCTCTTCGCAAGTCAAAGGTCATCAGCTCTCTATCTTAAGCACCCCCCCCAGACAGGGAATGCTAAACTGACGTATAAGCTTAACTTAACCACATCCCCCATAATCTCGTTCAGTCACCCTGACATTAGCTAGAACATGACCATATCAAGGTCTGATGACCTCTTAAGCTTTACTGTGGTTTCTGCACTAGCTGCTCTATTGTCTTGCAATTATTAACTAATTAATGCAATGACCTTCTATAATTATATCAGTTATCTATCTTCTGTTGTTTATCTAAAGAGTTTAATCACACTAAATCAATGGTTTGAAGGTTAGAACTGAGCAGATTTGTGGATTTGCTGAGAAAGAATTTGAGAGGTTCTGTAGCTTTTAATATATTTATTTTTGACATTCCTTTACATTCAGTCTTTTATTTTCTAAAGGGCTTCTACTGATTTCTTTTCACAAACAAATAATAAAATATCTATCCCTTTACATATTAATTTGGTGTATATTTGATGTACACTACCTTTTAAAGGTTTGTGGTCGTGTAGAAAGAAAGAATATATTTTTTTTTCAAAAGTAACATTAAATTGACCAGAAGCATCAGTTAAGACATATATTGAGTTACAAAAAATGTCTATTCAAAAAAAAATTCCATTCATTGACAATACATACTAAATAGAAATAGATTTTGAATTATAACAACATTTCCCCATGTTACTATTTACTGAATTCCTTCATTAATATCTATACAGTATATATTTACATATATATATATATATATATATAAATCCCTTGCACTTTCCGTCTTTTTTTTCTTTCTTTTAATACTATTTCTGTAAATATGTTTTGTATGTTTTCCTGTAAATGCACACACATCTTTTTCACAAAGCCCTCTAGCAATCATCTTTCTAGACCGTAATGTAAAGTCACATAGGAACCTAAAGTGTGTCGTCGTGTCTATTTGAATCAGAGACAATGCGTGTGTAGTGGGACAGGAAGCAAATGGTGACATCTCAGAAGATAAGAGGTTAGTTATGTCTGATTAGTTGACTGTCTATTCACGTTGGGTCTTGAAATCAGGTCAGTTATTGTGTGAGTGTGTGTATGTAGCATCTTGAGGAAGGAGAGAATGAGGCAGTGACCTGGATAAGAACAGCAAAAGGAGGGAGGCCGTGTCGAGAAATCAGCTGTTTGTTTCTCAATGGCTTTTTTAGACCATGGAGAGATCTCAAATGAACATGTGAACATACATACATGTGTGCATACACATCCTTCGAAATCAAAAAACTCTCAGTGATGTCAAATCATCGTTGACCCAGAAAGAAATGTGTGCACACTGGCTCTAATTTACATGCAGACACTCAGTAAAACTGTCTGTAAGGACAAGAGGGCTTTTGGCCTGGGTTTATCTCCCTGAGCTCTTTCTTGCTTCTTTTATCCTTCTTTCATCCCTTCTCTTTTTCCCTTGTTCCTATCATCTGAATCCAACTCCTGTCTTAGTCTGTTTTTGTTGTCGGTGCACATGTTGTATAATACTCATGCATTTGACCCCAGGATAAATGCCTACTGTGTAGCCCAACTTAACCTTGGATCAATGCAACCAATGCAAACATAACCAGTTGTGTAATTTAAGCACAAACCTCTTGCGCTGGCTTTATGGCTTCATGATCTTCTTATGTTTCTCTTCCAAAGATCTCCATCAAAACTTTTAGTTGCAAACTGATCTTGTCTCTCTGCCCTGCAAGGCATAATAAATATTACAAGATGTTATTTTATTTTCATCCTCTTACAACTATTGCTTTACGTTGATATTCCTACTATGATAGCCTTCTATGTTTCAATACTGTTTATTTCTATAATAATATGTGACACTGGATCACAAAAAGGGTCATAAGTCGCACAGGTATATTTGCAGCAATAGCCATGAATACATTGTGGATATATATATATATATATATATATATATTGCAACCTCAGATTTCAGATTCTCAAATAGTTTTATATCTCTCCAAAATATTGTCTTATCCTAACAAACCATATATCAATGGAAAGCTTATTTATTTTGCATAAATACATAAGTTTTTAAAAGAAATGAAACTTTATGACTGGTTTTGTGATCCAGGGTGGCGTATTCTTAAACTTTTTGACCATTGTTTTTAGTTCTTGTTTGTGTCATACAAAATCTGTCCATTATTAATCCGTTTGATCACTCCTCGTGCTGTTAGACACTCTTGCTATCTATCACTCAAAAGTCGCCACTCCTTTCTGTGTGGTGAATATTCTCGCGGTTTTCTCGGCGATCCCTTATTGCTATTGGACAAATAGAGAGGCTTTGTCGACGAGGAGGGAAAAAACGCCTTGAAAGATTTTCTTTGGGAGTGTTGAGGGTGGGAGGGGGTGCAGGGCCGCGCTAATTATGCACAGCGATTGTTGATGGCTTGATTGTGTGCGTCCAGCTGCACAGAGGCGCGGGGGCGAGCAGAGGGCGGGGACGAGGAGCAGGGCAGACTCACTGACGCCAGTCGCCACATTCTCCCATGCGCTGAAAAACAGACTCGATTGTGCCGGACCTGGTCCACAGACACCGCAGTCACACTGAACTCAACAGAAAGAGAAGAAAATACGCCTCACGTGTCCACTGTGTTGAATCCATCAGTACCAGCACTTAAAGTAGTGTCGTTTTCAAATTGGGATCAAACGTCACATCAGGTCCGTTCACGAGGTAGCCTATGGTGCGTCACGTGATTAGGGAATAATAAGGACATATTCATTCTAGCTTAATGTGCTTTATTGGCATGCCATAGGCTAAATTTACATTTGTATTGCCAATAGCATTTATATGAATAAATTCACATGGAGTAAACAATATGAATAAATACAATTGTGGTGTAAAATAAAAAAATATTTAAATGAATAAAATTAGAACGTAAATATCAACTTATTAAAACAGCAGTATCACACAACTAATCATGCGAATAGCCTCCTAAATATTAGTACATCCATAAAACAAAATGTTTTCACTGCTTTGTACATTATACATTTTAGATTTTAATTACAATGGTTCATATGGTATAATAAACAATGGAAAGTTCCAAAACAAGCAAAAGTTGGGTATGGAACAGTGTATGTCAGTAAAGCAGAGATAAATTACTAGGGTAACATGAATTTAATGAATTATAAATTAGTTTAATTGAATAAACGTCGGTATGCTAGTTATAAGCCAAATTGCAGTTAGACATTGAAAGGGACATATAAGGAGTACATACTCAAGGCAGTAACTGTCTTTCATATTGGGCAATGACATACTGTACTTATTATCGCCTATCGGTATAACAAAGACCTAATGCTTAAGACAAAACAGTGGCTTCTCCCAACCAAACATTTTAGGGAGTTGCTTGGTATCAGTAGAGATGATGAAACATTCCCATGATCTGTTTTCAAAAAATTTTACCTTTTTTTTTTTTTTTTTTTGATCCTTCCACTTATTGCTCTCACACCCACGACATCATATTTTCTATCATTTTTTTAATTGTTATTTTCGAACCTAACTGGATACCTGCAGAGGCCTTCTTCCCATGCTGTTGGTCTTGGCAAGAAAGGAAAGGGGCTGAATTTCTTGCAGTTGTGCAGAAACATCTAAAAGTTCAAGCGAACATCAAATAAAAGGGCAGTTTTTGTGCCCTAATTAGCACCAACATTAGCACGGTCTGCAAAAATGTGTTCATCCGGTTGCATGCACATAAAATAAAACGTGTGAAGAGGCCAGTCTCTAAAACTTCTAATGGTTAGACGCCATGTTTCATTTTTAATAAATGACACCATAGAAGCCATTTAAGTAGTGCAACTTCTAAACTACTACAGCCTATTGAACCAGCTGGACTGAACCTAACCTTTATCTGTTTCTCACAGCCTCTTTTTTTTTTTATTTGTGACAAATTAAATATTGTGTATTCTTTGACTAAAGTGTACTCAATATAACACCAGTTTGGACATGACAAAATAGGCTAGCCTGCCATTCAAGCAAAACAGGAATGTGTTTTATTTGAGAACTATTATACTATTGCAGTCTGAGAAAACAGAGCTGCTTTTGTATTAGTTTAACTAATCTAGCCAAACTGAAGAGCTTTATACACGGAAAAACTCTTCACTGAATGTCAGTCCAGGTGTGCGCAAATAAATTGTGCGGGCAAGTCTACATGTCTTGTGCGCGAGGTTAGGCGGGTTTTGTGGGTTGATTGAAAGCTGTACTAACCAATCAGACCGGCTTCACTGCCGAGACTACTCTTTTGCAGATGGGGTGCGCGCTGGAGCGCGTGAATGGATGACGTCGGTAGCCCGGCGCCAGGCTGTCTGGGACTCGCGCGTTAGATCAACACAGCTGGAGCGGGACAGGACACACAGCTGGCCCGCCAGCGCATTCCTTCACAAAAACAGCACTGTGAGAAAAGAGGGGACACATCTTGATGTAAACTAAAAATGCGCTGGGTTAAAACTGGAACGAGAGTCAGGCTATAGTTTGATTGTAACTTGCGAAACTTCCTCTTCGTATAAAAAAAGAGTCATGGGAGACAGCTATAGTTATGATCTATTTATAGTTAACGAGTAGCACTTTTAGAATGCAAGAAAACCGCGCGCAGTGGTTTGTTCAGAGGTTCATGGGTTGGTTATTAATATTTCTATGATCGTGAGAATATTAGGAGATGTTTTATTGAAAAATATCTATATTTATCCCTCTTGGCATGAGAATCGAGTGGGGTATCAAAGTTTCAAGCTTGATTCATTACTTGGGGAAAAGTACATTGAACTCGTTACTGCATGTTGTGACTTGGGCACTTTGATTTCGCTTGCATTTCAGGGTTTTATTTTTATCTAGCAATTAAGTATAGCCTATTTACATTTTAGAAGGTTGTTTTCTTTTATTTCTGTGTGTGGGCCTTAAATGTGTTCTATATAAATATTTAATCTCATGTAGCCTAGGCTATGTGTGTAGAGTGGTCTCCTGAAGGAATTAATTCCAGACGCCAGTGTGTCTGCAGGTCACGGGAGTAGCAGATTTATAGAATTCATCCATATCGTGTCTTAGCTGAGATAGAATAATTATAAGCATTTTCCTCCCGCTTATTCCTCCACAAATGTTACAGATTAAGAGTGTTCACTTTTGTCAGCGCAGCCTAAACCACACGTTTATAATGTTAATTAAAATAGAATTCTAACTGACTAGGATTCTTTGCATAGCCTACAATATTTCCAAAGAATCAGTATAAAATAATAATGATAAAACTATCTTAGGGAAGAAAAACATGTGTGAACTTTAAGCAAAGTTTATATTTAATCTACTGCGCAAGCTGGCCCAGCTCCGTTTAGGTTCACTGACCCCAAATCTTCACTCAAATCCACCACAGAAAATATATATATCTCTCCCTCTCTGGTATTCTGACAGCTCTTCCTCATTCCACCATTCAGTCTGACGGACATCTCAACGCTTCCAACAGCGAGGTATCTATTTGCATAGGGCGGGGCCTGCACCCTTAGAAGCCTCTTACTATTGGCTTAGCAGCACATGAGGGTTTGTTTATTTTTCGAGAGGGCGGCGCTACACGAAGCAAAGCTTGAAAAGCGCTCGCTGCCTGATCGTGCTTCCATCGTTCTATGAGCACAAGACGTGGAAAGACTGAAACTGTGGATATCTATCAAGCTGGAGAGCTAGTTGGTCTCGCTTCCCAGATTTCTTCAGACATCTTTACGGCTGGATTCGACTAGCAAGTCAGACGTCAGATCCAGAATGAAGGCGATCAGTCCCGTTCGCTCGGTCAGAAGCTGTTACGAAGCGGTGTGCTGCATCTCAGAGCAGAGTCTCGCTATCAGCCGCTGCAAAAGTCCCATTGAGGAGCTGTCCGATATGAATGACTGTTACTCCAAACTCAAAGAGCTGGTGCCCAGCATCCCTCAGAACAAGTCCGTGAGCCAAGTGGAGATTCTTCAGCATGTAATAGATTACATCTTCGATTTACAGATTGCACTGGAAAACGAGACGGACGAACAAAACACGCCTGACATGTTTATGTCAATTAAGGTGAGCGCGACGTTATTTATTTTCTCCTAATTATTGTGATTTATGCCATATGTTTATCGATATAAATATCATTTGAAATAATTAAAACTGTGCATGTATTTTCCTCCTGTAGAATTCAGATATGAGCCGTAAGTTCTCCAAAGAGGATGAAGCTATGTGCCATTAGGACAGAGGAATGACAACGTTTAATGGTACGTTACTGTTTTGAATTAGGCTTCTTTATTTGTGGTTTAGTCAAATTTTGTTAGGGTTTAATCTACATTACTTTATTATCCTTGACAAATAAAAGTTATTCAGCCCTTATAGGATCAGCTTAGAACGCTCCTGATTTGAAGAATGTAGAATGAAACCTCAAGAAGAATGATATGATTCTTTTGAGATACATTTCATTATAGGTTCTTCAGATCATCATTTTGGTTTAAGTTCTTTAAAGCAGATTTTTTATTCTATATGCTATTAAGCTGGAAATGTTTTAAATGGAATCTTTATTTTAAAGAGCAAGTAAAACAGTTAATTGATTAGTCATTATACGTGAGTTAAATCTCATGGTTTTGTTAAATGTCATACAGGACTAGATTACGAATTAAAGTCTGTCCAGTGTCCTAATATTTTGGTCATCATGCCAATCAGCAAACATGCTTGTATTTCCCTATCAGCACTAGCAAATGAAAGTTTTCCCTTTGGCGCCAGACTGTCTGCAGTCCGCCTGAATCCACTGTGTGTGTGTGTGTGTGTGTGTGTGCTCTGAGTTAACTTTTCTCCCTCTCATCTATGCTGCAGGTGCGGGATAGAAACTTTTCTCCTCCACTTATGGAAGAAAAGAGAGTGAAGGGGTGAGCCGGGTGAAGGAGTGAGGCTCTATTCAGAGTGTGGGAAAGCAATCTGCACCCCTCTCGAGCTGTCTATTCTTTGGTCACTGGACACTTGAACAAACCAAAGCCGAGGATTTTTTAAGATCACAAAAAAAGAAAAGCCCTCCGATTTTTTTTTTCCTTTATCATTCCTGTTTTTTGTGGCAACAATCAAGCATTGTATATTTTGTACTGGCTACATTCCTGACTATTTGGACTAACTAATATCTCTTCACACACCCTTCCTTCCCAGCCGTTCTTGGAGAGTACCCCCCCCCACCCCCCCCTCCTTTTTTTTTTTTCCTTGAAAACATTTCCACATTTCAGCATGGCTGCAGTTTGGTCTCTGTGAGCTTCTCGATCACTGGGATGATGTACATATTGTGCTTGAGGGGAGTTTTTGTGTATTATAGGGTGGGAAGGGCCTTGGGCAGTGGGAATACAGACGTGGATTAGAATTTGAACTCTATAATATAGAGTGGATTGTATATGTTTGTGGGGATTGTCTATTTCCACAGACTGTCAGATCAACGAGTTTCATAAACTCCTTTAAGAGTTTTCGTTTTTTGATTGTTTGTTTGCTTTGTACTTACTCTTTTTACACGAGAAAATAAATCATACATGAAAGTGAGAAATATGTGGTTCAGTATCATTTCTTAAAAAACTCAACGCAGACTGTTTGCCATCTTTGATCATCAAATGTGTCATGGATATACCGAAAATAGAATGTGCTTTTTGTTTTAAAATAAGGGGAAAAGTGATTCCCTTCACTCCATCTCCCCCTATAGTTGTTTATGTGATTAAAATATGAAACATCATTCCCAACACAGTCACTTTGAAGACATCTGATAAAAAAAAAAAATCTACAGAGAAACTGTTTATAAAAGGCTATGTGTAATAAAAATTGGTTAAAAAGTAAAAGTACAGTGCATCTGCCAAAAATCTTTCCAGATACAGTCATCTTGGGTTTTTTTGTGTTTAGCATATGATCTGTTACAGGCCTACACAACAATGTGTAAGTGTGAGTCACTTCATTCAAATAGCACATCTGTCTTCTGAGTGTCTGTAAGCCTCAATCAAAAAAGACCTTTGCCCACAGAACTAGAGTTTACTGCAAAAGTGGCCTGTGGTCAAACTTTGATAAGCACTAGCATTCATCTCATCTGGACTCTAAAAGAGGAATTATGGTCTTAAGAGGCTGACCGTCTCCACACTTAAGCTTTAAGATTTGGGTGTTGAGTAATGTGAAGAGTCCTGAAGGACGCCTTCAAACATAATTGGTAATATAGCGACACCCAGTGTTCAAAATAATAATCACATACACGTTTCCGCTTAAACCGCGGATAATGAACTAGGGCCATCTTGTGGCTTGCACACAGTGGGTACGGAAAGTATTCAGACCCCCTTACATTTTTCACTCTTTGTTATATTGCAGCCATTTGCTAAACTAATTTAAGTAATTTTTTCCCTCATTAATGTACACACAGCACTCTACTGACAGAATTGTTGACATTTTTGCAGTTTTATTCAAAAAGAAAAACTGAAAGGGTCTTTGCTGTGACGCTCATATATTTAACTCAGGTGCTGTCCATTTCTTCTGATCATCCTTGAGATAGTTCTACACCTTAATTTGAGTCCAGCTGTGTTTGATTATATAGGTTGGACTTGATTAGGAAAGCCACACACCTGTCTATATAAGACCTTACAGCTCACAATGCATGTCAGAGCAAATGAGGATCATGAGGTCAAAGGAACTGCCTGAAGAGCTCAGAGACCGAATTGTGGCAAGACACAGATCTGGACAAGGTTACAAAAAAAATGTCTGCTGCACTTAAGGTTCCTAAAAGCACAGTGGCCTCCATAATCCTTAAATGGAAGAAGTTTGGGACGACCAGAACCCTTCTTAGAGCCTTGGGGAGAGAGGTAAAGAAGAACCCAAAAATCATGGTGGTTGAGCTCCAGAGATGCAGTCGGGAGATGGGAGATAGTTGTAGAAAGTCAACCATCACTGCAGCCCTCCACAAGTCGGGGCTTTATAGCAGAGTGGCCGACGGAAGCCTCTCCTCAGTGCAAGAAACATGAAAGCCTGCATCAAGTTTGCTAAAAAAAACCTGAAGGACTCCAAGATGGTGAGAAATAAGATTATCTGCTCTGATGAGACCAAGATAGAACTTTTTGGCCTTAATTCTAAGCGGAATGTGTGGAGAAAACCAGGCACTGCTCATCACCTGTCCAATACAGTCCCTACAGTGAAACATTGTGGTGGCAGCATCATGCTGTGGGGGTGTTTTTCAGCTGCATGGACAGTACGACTGGTTGCAATCGAGGTAAAGATGAATGCAGCCAAGAACAGGAATATCGATCAAAAGGGTACTTCTGCTAAATACTGAGCAAAATTAACTTAATTGATTTTAGCAAATGGCTGCAATATAACAAAGAGTGAAAAATTTAAGGGGGTCTGAATACTTTCCGTACCCACATAAAGAATTTTAAAACGCTTAAAAAAATAATATAATGCATGTTTAATAAATGTTATGTGATGTCGTGACTAAAATCCATACATGGAAAAAATGAGGACAAATATTTTTTATTTGCTTTGTTTTTAATCAATAAATGTGCTTTTATTTACAATACAACAAAACGGAAAACACAGGACTGGCACGCAAAAAAAAGTTACATCTTATTAAGTGTAAAAGTAACATCTTATTACATAAAGGAAAATCTGCCATTTAATTGTTTAAGCATTTACAATTTCTTTCCTGTAGAGAGCAGAACTGAGCTTTTGCAGAGAAATCACAGAAAACCAGGCAATCACACATATTTTATCATTGAATATGAATAATAATGTTTTTGTGTTTCAGGTATACTCATGGCAGTAGTCACGGCGCAGTAGCTGGTTGAAAGGGACCAAACCTCTCTCAAACACCTGACTTGGTTCCGTTTTACCAGCAACTAAGACGTGTTTGTGAGCACAGACGAATTTCTAGAGCTGAGAGGCTTCCTCAGGGACATTCAGCATCTGATTAATCACATCACATCATCTCATCTATGACTCAGGATGCAGAAGACGCCTATCCATGTCATGATCTTCCTTCTGGACAATGACACAGAGTCCGTGGATGTGCCGGTATGTCCTGACTCTGTGTATCCATCCAGAATTAGCTGTCCTCCACCTGTCCAGTTATTTATAAGAGTAAACATTCGTGATGGCAGCAGCTGTCGAGTTACTCAGACGCTTCAGTGTTCATGTCATCGTGGAGAAGCTGAGCTTGACTTTCACACAACCTTTACAAAGTCATCAAACCACATTTGTTTAGTAGAGCTTATTTGTAGCTTTAAATCTGAAGGTTGCGGCCTTTGTAAGACCCTTTTAAGAATGTCTAAAATATCTTCTGAGGTTTATTTGTTGCACCGTTATCCAACTTTTATTTGTTTAAAAAAGATTTTAAGCTCTATAAATTATTATATATAATATATTGTGGTTCTACGATTAAAATGACATACATTTTCAATATCGTAAACATTTTTTGAATAGTTTATAAATGTTTTTATATAACAAATAACAGTTAGAGAAATCATTGACTGGATAATAGTGTTCCCTGTGATCCATACACATAATTTAAGTTCCATATTCTCTTACAGTTTTTTAGGAGATGATGAAGATGGAAGACTCTCTGAGACCACACACTTCCTTACATTCCATAGATTGATTCTGTATATGGGGATATAAGGAAGTATGTCATCTCAAGGAGCAACAGCCGGATCTGTTAAACACACCGTACATCACAACTATTACACTTCAGTACAGCATAGGTCCCATAAGACACAGTGATCCATCACATGGAATTTTTTTCTTTATGCATCTAGAGAAAGCTGTTAATCACCTTTTTCCCTCCATTAGCTGATTTTAAACAGGCCTGCAGCGGAACAAAATAACATTTACCGGCACCAACATTCCATTTGATATCGCATCATAAAATGGAATGCTTGGTCATTCTATAAGAATTCCTTTTAAAAATAATTTCAGTATTAAAAGTTGTTAAAGAATTAAAACATAAAAAAAAACGTTGATGTGCTAAATTCGGTTGGTGCTCAGAGCTGTTTAAATGTAAACAAAACATTAGATTTAAAACAGTTTTAAATACCTCAGCATATCAGCAGCTCATTCTGACCTAGCAAGCATTGTCTAGAAAATGACACTTTCGCCGCTTTTCTAAAAAGTAAAACCGATTAAAAACAGCATTTTCTTTCTGAAGTACACTCGAGTATCCCCTGGAACTAAACGAAGCAGTAAAGAGAGACTCAATCAGGAGGCAGTTGTGCATCGAAAAGCCCTGCAGTCCAACAGCGCTGACGTATCAGATGCTTTCCGCTCAGGCTTCCCACATTACTTGCCCTTCCCTTGACGTCCAGTCCATCAGATGGGACAAACACAGGTCTGGCGCTCTCTTCCATGCGTATCCTCGTCCTTTGCCATCTCCTGGATTGTGTCCAGAGCCGGCTTGGCTTCCCGGCCTTTTCTATGGCTCGCCCTCCCCTCGTTGGCGGCCTTCCACCTGTCCATGTCTTTTAGAGGCCTGGGTCTCTCTTGGACCTCCTGTTGGCAGACCTCAGCGCTCTGACAGAAATCACACCTCTCAGCTGTTCACACTGAGCTCCAGACATCCAATCTCAATGGCTTCTTCAAAAAAGGAGGGGGTTCTGGGGGGCAGGGTGGGCCAGAAGACAACTGCCACCCGCTTTTATTGGGACAGCATGACAGAAAATGCTTTCTGGAGCACAGCTGACAAAGAACTGTGTGTTTTTGGTGCGTGTGCAGAAATTTACCTCAGTGATGTTCATGTTATAATGCGCTTGGTGTTTCCGTAAACGTACTCGTGTCACTTTTGCATTATTTCCACTAAGAATTAAATAATAACAAAGGTAGTTGCTCACAATTCAGACTTTTTTATAGCAGTTCTGAATTTATATTTCACATTAGATATTTAGAAATATGTGAAATATAAACTTGCAATTTTGCGGAGAGTTATAGATATAAACACAATTCTGAGAAAAAGTATAAACTGATAAACAGCAACAACGAACGAAAGTTAATAATATAATAATAAATAAAACAATGATATTATATTCCTGTATATATATATATATATGTGTGTGTCTGTGTGTATATTGTTTGACAGCACTAGTCCTCCACTAGCATCCAAAATAAATGTTTTTGTTTATATAATATGTGTGTACTGTAAATATTTATTATGTATATATAAATACACACAAATACATACATTTATTTTTAAATATATACATGTGTCTATTAATAAATTAATATATATATAAATGTAAAAACTTTTATTTTGAATTAACTTTTAAATAAAATTCCTTGTACTGTTGCACTTTTTTGCATACGCAGTACGAATTTTATTTTATTTTCACCCAAGGATAAACAAAATGAGAAAAAAAAAAAGAGTTATAATTTTAAAAATGCCTATTAAATGCTGAAATGTTTAAAGTGCAAAAGATGCTAAATTACTTACTTAATAGACAGTAAATTATAATATTAAAAATATATAACTAACTACTGAAGTCAGAGGGAAATGATTGACTGGTAAGAATGTTGTTTGGCCCCACCTAGATCCTAAACCTGCAATCTGATTGGCTGATGGGAATGTTGTCAGCCAGCAAGGATGTTGATCGAGGAAGATTTTTCATGAAAATAGCAGAATACTGGAATGCTCTGATTATATAGATATGTGATGATTGTAACTCTTTCTGTGTCTGCTCACACACAACCGCTGCGCTCAGAAAGAGCAGAGCTCAGGGGAATGTGTAAAGCCTAAGGTCAACACCTGTGTGCTAAAATCAGCTCCGTAGAACTCACTCTGAAATTCAGCTCGCAGTCTATTTCAGTTGCACACAGACGCTGGAAATAGACTCTGCTGCCTGAAGATGCCTGTCCACGAACCCATGGCTCGTCAGAGATCATTCATTCTAACGAGTAATCGTTGGTTATTGATTATTCTTTAATAAATTAATAAATGACAAAGATGTAGATTTATTTAGCGTTTACACTGGGGTTACTCCAGGGGGGGGGAAACGTATTTTTAATAATCAAAACTTTCTTCACTAAAAACGATTAAATATTTTTTCTAGTTTTTGTCCAGGAAAAAAAGACCATTCAACAAATTAATTTTACAAACACTGATCTTATTGTATTATATCGTAAAAAATAAATAAATACAAATCCTACATAAAGAGCATTTTTCATATCATATCTTAAATATTTTAAGTTAAATACCTTTTTGAAATAATTATTAAACACTATATAATTTTTTTAATGTATAAAACATACTGTAAATATTATATTAATTATTTTTTTTATTTTTGCTTGTTTAAGTAGAATGACTTAAATAACTACTACTGAAAAAAACTATAAACATGACAAAAAAAGATAAAAACACAGCATGACAAAGCAAACAATCTAATTCAAACTATTAACATACACTACAATAGTAATCAATGATCAATTATATTATAATATTGCTTTTAAAATATATTCTTTTATGGTTATTTTTAATATACGTTAACACTACAATAAGATGTTATTCATTAGCATTAATGTATTAATTAACATCAATGAACAATACATTTATTACAGTATCTGTTGGTCTTTGTTAATGTTAGTTAATAAAAGATACAGTCGTTCATTTTAGTTCAAAGTGCATTAACTAATAATAACAAGCATAACTTGTGATTTTAATAATGCATTAGTAAATGCTTAAAAAATAGGATGAATTAATATTAATGCATGCTGTAGACGTATTGTTCATTCTTAGTTCATGTTAACTAATGAACCTTATTGTAAAGTGTTACTCCGACTAAAATACTGAAAAACACAATTCACAAAATTTAAGACAGCACAGTAACAATGGTTTGATTTTGTGCAGCTTCTTTTTATTCTTTAATAGTCTGTGCATGCCATACACATGCCCAGTAAGATACTGGCCCTTTAATATTTTATATTCATTATGCACCGAACACCACTTCACATGGAAAACCATTCGTACATAACGATGTTGGGTGCCTTTCCTTCCTATTCATGTGTAATTCATACAAGCTTTTTACAACTCATTACTATGATAGACCATGAACTACCGAATTAGCTGACTTGATTTAAATCCATGATGAGGACTTGAGAGGATCAGCTAATGTCTTCCTCACATGCTGGTGTTGAATCATTAGTGTCTGAGCCGTTAAAGCAGAGTAAGAGGCCAGTGTTTGAGGCCAGTTGCCGGCCTGTGGTTGATACAGCTGTTCCATACGAGCAGACGCCTGAAAGACCTGCCATTGTGTACGTTTCTATCAGCGAGGTCAAAGGTACCGTAATCAACGCTTCACAAACAGGTGTGGGTCGTGACGGGACATGGCATATGCTGCCACAGTAAAAAACACACGCTTTGTCTGCAGCTGAACGGTGATAGAAGATCGACCTTAAAACAAATCAACTAAAATGAAATGATTTCATGGAATAACAATATATGACAGTCACAGTTGAGTCATTCTCAGCTCTTAAAGGGACGGTTCACCCGTAAATACCCATACAAACAGTACACATGGGTCAAAGACGCTAAGATGTCCGCATCAAAAGATGTTCACAAAAGTGATTTCATGTCCATAGAAAGCATTAAATGCAAGTAAAGTGTCTACGTTTAAGGTTTCAAATACGTTTTTGGAAAAATAAAATACCAAAACTTGGTTGAAATAATGTTGGATTTTCATTCAGTGGAACACAATGTTTATGTAAATGAACTTATTCTGACTTGTACATATTAAAATATATAAAACAATAAGGAAGAATATTACATTTATTGTGTTTTAAATGTTTTATTATTTTTGTTTTTATGGTTAAACCCTTTTTCGTCTTTGACACACGTTTACAGTATATATCTTTTTTTCTCTGCTGTCATGCATTCATGCTAAACACATACTTTACGAAAGAAAGGTTCTGAATGACATGAGGTTGAGAAAAATGGTTGTTGCCCCTTTAACATTGGTACCATTTCTTTAAAGAAAAATCATAAAGGAAACTCAGTTGGTGAGTAAAATAATATTTTATTTATTTTAAAAAATAAATAAGCCGTCGGCATGATGTTTTCCTAAATGTGTTTCAACGATGAATATTATTACTATTATTATATTGATTTTATTTCACTTTTGATTTACTATTTTTTTAACATTGGCACCATTTGAAAAGTCAGCAGACGCACAGCTGAGATGAAATGTTCTGCTGATATTTACTCTGGAGTTTGGATGTGTTGGACAAAAGCTGAGCAGACAGGCCATGATGAGACGAGTACTTTACTGACTTCATACACAACACATCCAGATCCCAAACAGACAAGTGATAGCTGTCTACCCATACTCACCAAACACATTCTCATATTAACCCTATAAAGCCTGCTGGATCAGATTTGACCTAACTTCTGATTGATTTTTTATGAAAAATTATTTCTGCCAAGGAAAAAAGGTAAAAGAGTTGTGAGATGTAAAAATTGCAATTACCATTTTTTTTTATTCTGTGGCAGAAATAAGCTTACAGAATTTTTAACAAATATTTTGTTAAAAATAATACGAACCATTAAGATTGTTTACGCATACAGTTAAATTAAGTAATCATTTGGGAAAATGTCAAATGAAATTATAAATGGTAATTAGAAATAGTTGGTCTGAAATTAAGTCGATCTTCAGTGGAAAATTCATTTGAAAAAAGATAGTCGTGTCTTACCAATTGAATTGATCCTGTTGACTTTCTTCAGCATAGCTTGCACCAAGGTTATTTTATCATTACCGAGGTACTATTAAAATTTGTACTCATAGTTTGAATCTGCTGAATTTATTTTTATCTTTAGATTTCTTTATTTTTTATATTAATTTTGTTGTATTTTTGTCTTTTTTATTATTTGATTTTTATTCTTTAATTGTTATTTCAGTTAATTTTTAGTTATTTTAGTATGAAGTTAAACTAAGTGAAAATGAGAAATAACTGGAATAAAAATAGCTAAAATAGTTTTGCAATTAAAACATTCAGTTTATAAATATATATATATATTTTTTTTTTTACATAATATGTGTGTGTACTGTTTATATTTAGTAAGTATATATAAAGACACACATGCATGTAAATATTTTTATATGTTTTTATTTGTATATAAATTATATAAACCCGTAAATCATTTATTTAAAAAAAAATACATTTTATGTTTTATTTCAAAATATATACTGTATGTGTGTGTGTGTGTTTGTGTGTGTATAATAATAAATATACACAGTACACGTATATTACATCACTATTTTCATAACTAAGTTTAACATTACTATTTATTTATTTTCATTTTATTAAAAAAAAAGAAAAATGTATGGTTCTAATAACTTATAATAACCCTAGAGTTGGGACAGGTTGCAATATTAAAACATTTAAAGGTGTGACATTGTTGCAGAGAGTTTCCACACTAAATGACTTTAACCAGTAGCATAGAGCAAACCCGGGGAAGCCCAGCTCCAGATCACAGGCAGTTGAAACAGCAGCTGGGGAATTGCTGCACATGCTCCACACAGCAGGTGGCGCCGACCACAAAACCTTTCCTCCTCCAGAAATGTCACCTCTCTCCAAGGCCGGCATTTTCAGCTGGGATACGATTAGGCCCCGTCTCTCATCCTCTGAGTTCCTGGGAGAATGAGAGGGAAAGGCATGTGCTTCTAGCACATTATCTGAATGGCAGACGTGCCGCTGTCTGCTTCCTCCGGCCCGTCCTGACAATTGTGTGCTCATTTGTTCAGGGAGCTTCGTTCTGCAGGACCTGCCATTGTTTAGGGATTCCTGTGAAGGACAAACGTATCAGAAGGGTCAGTCATGTGCTACAGGGCTAAAAAACTGGTTACACTTAGTTTCATTAGTTAACATGAACTAAGAATGAACAATTCTTCTACAGCATTTATTAATCTTAATTTCAGCATTTACTAATGCATTATTAAAATCACAAGTGATTGTTAACTAACAGCGGACGACTGTATTTTAATTTACTAACATTAACAAAGATTAATAAAGAGTGTCATGAATTTAGTGTTCATTGTTTGGTCATGTTAGTTAATACATCAACTAATGATAACAAATGACAACTTATTGTAAAGTGTTATTTGAAAGAAAATCATATTTGTACAATACACATTAAAATTTTTTAATAAAAAACACTGAACAATTACAAAGAACTCCCAGAATTCAATCCTCACTGATGTTTTTCTTCCAAAGTGATGTCACTTCATGGACGATGATGTCATTAAAAATGAAGGAAATTTACAAAAGTCTAACCAAAAGATGGAAAGTGATATTAAAGAAACTGGAGCTATAAATTGAGTATGAATTCACAAAAAGGTTGATTTCTTTATAACAGGAAAGACTGAAATGCTAGTTAGGGGAGAAAGGGGAAATGTGAAGAAACACCTGCAACACATCTTAATATTGCCAATATTAAAACATAAGATGATGGCATAAAATATTTATAGCATGAACTAAAAATATAAAAAAAATAAATTTTCATTACTTGAAATAAACTTAAATTTAAAGGAAATAAAATATAATAAAAATAAAACCTATATTTATTTCATTTCTGCTAGCTGCCAAATAAACATTTCACATTTTCATTAAATCTAGATTAGACACACACACACATATATATAATAAAATGAATACAATTTGAACAATAAAATTACAACAGAAAATATAGAAATAAAGGCTAATTCTAAATATTAATAAAAATTATAAGAGTATGGTAAAAATACTAATATGCTGTTTTGTAAATTAGAAAAGTAGTTTTTATGTCTTTGTGCAAAAAGAACGTCTGGTGAGGGTTTGTTTTAATAGTGAAGAGTGTAATGATGGGTCTCTAGAGGAGCATCTGCATGAATGCCATTCTCAAACATGTTTCCTATGAGGATCATGTCTGTCATGCTGTGAGAGACTGAGCTATGAAAGAAGAGAAAGAAAGTGTCTTTCAGAGCATGTGTTCTTCATGATGACAACAGGACGGGTAAATCATGCAGACAGAACTTTCTCTCATCACATCTGATCTCTGCTATGCCATTGACAGCTGACACTGTTAAACACAGCAGTATCTCTTTACCCGGCCTGTAGATAGTACATGCTTCCTTCCTCTTCTCTGATCTGTATCACGGCCAGCATCAGTTTAAACCTCTACTTATCATTAACTCAAACCATCAAAATGTTCTCATAACCTGAAAATTTATGAGCAAACAACAGGTAAAATAAGTTATATGTGTATGTGTGTTTGTCCGCAATTTAATTTATTTTGCTAATATATATATTTTT
>JAUCMU010000033.1:9900534-9911086 GCA_032275025.1 Enteromius treurensis | reverse complement strand
TATATATAAGCTTGTGAATTACATTTAATTCCTCTGCAACCCATAGTTCATGTTTCTTCTTAGTCAATATGATGTAATTTCCTTTACAAATTACTTTTCAAATAAATTGCTCTTCTCGTTTAACTCTATCCACCTTTTATCAGATACAGAAATATAATGGTTTACACATGAAACGCCTCTGTTTCATTAAAAATAAAGAAATAAATACAAGTATAAAGTGCCGCAAATGGTAAAATAGTTTTCGATTGCTAAAATAATGTGATGACAAATACTAGTGTAAAGGAGCATCTTTTTGTACAGCTAAAATGCCTGGAAGCTGTTGACACTGGATGCCTTGCACATTCAAGTTAAAAATGGCTGCACCTGCTCTAATGTTCAAATTCAGTTGAATATCCAACCTGAACATGTTAGTAAGATGAATTCCAAATAACAAGCTTTTAGCTTATAATGACACTGTGGTTGGTAGCTTACGTTTCCTCTCTGACAAGTCAGATGATCTCAGAGTTAATGTTTTCTGATGTGATGAATCATTTGCTAAAAAGGAAATAGACCTGACAGTTGAGGATCTTCTAATTCAGTTTCAGTTTTCCCAGATCATATTTTCTTATCGTAGGCTTGGTTAAGATGTTATCAAGTCCACGTTTATTTATCAAATGTATGAGCATAACAATAGTTGCAGACTACATGCAGTAGTATTGGATGTCAGCATTGGTCTGGTGATCTCCAATGAAGTAAAATAAAGACTAGAGAGGGCTTTACAACAGAGCCGAGCTTTAAAGGTTGAAAAGTCATGGAGATAACTAGGTCTCTGGTTCACTCCAAATCTCACGTGTCTGAGATCAAATGATCAGCCACTGGTCTGTGATCACTATGTTGTAGAACACATGATTTGCCTTTGTTTCCAAAGACCCTGGTGAGGCAGTCCCTCCCCCCCTTAGGTCATTTTACCTCATTTCATTTTCTTAATTTACCTTTTTCCCTCCTCTGGGGCTACCAGCAGCCAGGTGTTGCATCAACAAGGTGGGTGATGGGCCTCAAGCTGTTTAATTCTGAACGCTCTGCATGGACCCGTCTGGCCAAGTTTTGCATTTCAAAGTATAGTCCCCTTACGCCCTTTTTGTGTGGACTTCCCCCTTTCTCCTTTACCTGTGGCTTCTTTTCATTTTGACACCTCGGAATACATCACTGACACAGAATGGTCTTTCTCGCTCTTACACGTTGTGAGTAGGATGTACGTGTTTTTTCACGTTTGGGAGTGGCGCATTTTGCAGGTCATTTCCTCACGTGGGTCTGTAGGTGTACAGAAACCTGTTCTTTCCAGGCAGGTCCTGATTATTAAAAAAAAACACCTCTGATGATGATTACTTAGAAAGTGACACAATAACATGTATTAAGACCCTAACTCCCCACCTCCAACCAAGTGAAAAACTCACAGTTAGGCCATTTATTGCAGTACGGGGGAAGTGTGACTTCATGTGCAATACGCTTCAAAGAATGAGCCTTTTAAATATCTTAACAATAAATGTAGTGTGTTGGACGTGCTGAACCAGAGATTGATCAAAAGACTAATAAAAAATATAACCAACCCTCAATTTTTGAACAGTAGCGTTTGAATAAACATAAAGGAGGGCTTTTTGATGAAACATCCTCTCAGAAGTTATTGGAAATTATCAGGTGTTGTGTAACTCCTGTTGAAATAACTATTAGTGAAATATTGCCTATTACTATATCAGCAGTGTTGAGTA
Organism: Enteromius treurensis; assembly: GCA_032275025.1. NCBI lineage: Eukaryota > Metazoa > Chordata > Actinopteri > Cypriniformes > Cyprinidae > Enteromius > Enteromius treurensis. The sequence goes on along the minus strand of JAUCMU010000033.1, from coordinate 9,909,341 downwards.
TTTCATAGTGTTTCATCATGATCTCGAAAGTTACTTGATCTCGAGTCTCACTTTTGTATTTTTTGAGTGAGAAGGAAAATGGTGCATATCTTGAATGTCTTTTGTGGTTATTTAAGTCATATTTGAGTAGTAATAAGTAGGGTATAAGTCTGACAGCAAAAGCTGATACGAAGAACCATGACTAATGTTTAGTTATAGAAAAAATCAAAACATTACACATTTTGCAATCATCCTAAAGTTATGTGTCTTAAACTGTTAAAAAGATCACCCATGATGCGTACGCATATTACTGCATGTTGTTACCATTTCGTTTAATATTGACAAATATTTACCTTGATGGATTTGGCATTTTTAAATTCTGTATACATTCAGGATGTACAAACATACATACTTTTTTGCCTAAACATGGGTGTTCTTGTTAACCTGTACAGCCACAGCTGTGTGACGCTATCTTACTCATTTGCATGTTTTTAGGAAACTCCTGGGCCTGGAGCGGTTCCACCGGTTTCTAATGTAAATCTGTTTATGAGCAATCGGCTATAGATATTAGTAGTTAAAGTTTGGATTTCAGTAGGCGAAGCTGCTCCCAGATCAGTGCTTTAGAAGTGCAATGATTCAGCTTCCACCTCGTACTCTCTGAGCCAGCATTTCTCAGTTCTCATTTCCCACTGACACAGGAAATGGGCAGAACTAACCGCATAAAAGCTATTGCACACATGAGATGCTGCAGTTCAGAGAAATGGAACCACACAATGCCCCCTTTTCACACCCAGGTGGGTGTGTGTGTGTTCGTCTTGAGCTGATCTGCTGCGCTAAAGCACGGTAACAGCTGACACTAACACAGATTTAATGACCATTCAAACAGGTAGCCCACAGTTCTAAACTTTAAACATCTAGTGGTGGCTACAAAATGGTCCAATTTAATAAAAAAAAAATTTTTTTTAAACCTTGTTGCCAAGGACCCTAAATTGTTGTTCTGTAAGGGGTAAACATTTTGAAAAATTTAATATAATTGTAGTTACATTTTCATGTCTAAAAATTGTTATACTGAATAAAAATAATTGTGAACATATACATAAACATATACATATACATATATAAATATATATATATACATATATATACATATATACATATATAATACAACAATGTATATTTGTATTCATATACATTATATGTAAATATTATTTTAAATTAATAATGATATTGATAAATTATATATACATTATAAATATACATTGTACACATATGTAAACAAACTTATTTCAGATGCGATTAATTGTTTGACAGCACTAGAACCTAATAAACCTTTATATTTTTATTGCAAATTTAATTTATTTCTTTTAAAAAGGCGAATTAATGGTCATTGCTGCATTCAGTAAATGCTACCCTTTTTTCTGAATATTATTGACAGATCCCATATGTATTTTTTTATAAGGCTTTTTTAATAGAGGTCTTGTATGATATAAAACAAATGGGTAAAGTGGGAGGCGAGGTGAAAAGTCAATTGAAAGGTGGAAGAAAGAACGGAAGGCGAAACTGAAAAAACGGAAAGATTATGCTCCTCCCAATCCCCCCCCCCAACCACCTGCTCGGTTGCTCCAGATGTCAGTGACAGGTGTAGATGTCGTTCAGGTCACGACAATGCAGGCATTTTTACAGAACCCTGCGCACGCAGGATAAGCGAACTGTTCTCCGCACATGCTCCGTGTCTGTTACAGAAGTACCCTGTCTTGAGTGAACTGCACTCCTGAACGCCAATGGAATTCAAACAGGCAATGTGTGGGTGCAGATTTCTGTGTCAGTTGGCTTTAAAAACCAGTTTTCTGTGGAGCTGGGTTGTTAAATCCAGCCCATCTGCCTGGAGCGGAATGCTAAGGATTTCAGAAATGTGTAAACGTTCAGGTCATGCCCTCCTTAAGGGTTTTATTTGGTTAAAGGGTTTGAATCAAGACCGAGTCATCCCAAGCTCAAGGATACTTTAAACTTGTGTTTCAGTGTTTGTTAGACTTCTTTTGAATGAGATTTATGATTCATTTTAATGAACAATTTCAATTCAGTAAATGGGCATTGCTAAGTATAGCTATAAATGGTCCAAAATGGTCCTTGTGACCTGATCACAGTGTCAATTTGAGTGTGTCCAGAGTTATTCAACAGTGTGCTGCCTACCTGTCTGTCAGTTAAAATTTCCTCCTCCAAACAATTGGGTTGATTTAAAACCTCACACCTGTCTTACAATCAACTAATATTAGTAGCTGTTGAGGTGACCGTCTTAAGGTAAAAAGAGGCGGAGCTTGTTTTTCTTTTTAGGGCTGAGACGGATATAAAAGTGGCCGTGTATTCGGGCACTTGAGGAAAGAGTAAGTGTTCTTGAACAATGCAGTTAAGAATACACTTTGACTCAAGTGTGTCTCACTGTCTGATCTTTCCAACACACTCTTTCCTATCTGAACAAATCTAAAAGAAGCATGCAACAGTTATAGAAACAAGACACAAGGCTAAATTAGGGCTATATAAATAGTCCAATACTTTACAGCCAATTGAAGGATAACATAATTAACATTCTCTTGTTGTCTTTCTGTCCCAGGCCAAAAGAAGACTAGATCTAGAAGAGCCAATTTATCTCCCAGAATTCCGCACGCCAAAAGGGAAAGGAAACTCTGCATGTGCAAGGGCACCAAGCCCCAAAAGTGAGTTCAACAAAATAATCTGCTACAAATGTCAACACAATCACTGTTTGAGAAAAGTGGACCTCTTGTTTGTTGTTTCCATATGTTGAGTGAGAGGGGGAAGTTCATACCTGTTTTAGGGCATCTCCTAATTGTTTAAAAAGCAAACACACCTGTCAAAGCCTCTCTTGCTCTTCTGGTTGGAAACTGCAGCTGGTAATACTCAAACTGTTATTAAAAGAATGCCTCTTTTCTTTCTATTTCTCTCTAGCTCCCAAGTCTCCAGGGGAGCGCACCCGTTACGACACTTCCCTTGGCCTGCTGACTAAGAAATTCGTGGGCTTGCTGAGTGAATCGGCTGACGGGGTTCTGGATCTGAACTGGGCCACAGAAGTTCTGGAGGTTCAGAAGAGACGAATATACGACATCACAAATGTTTTAGAGGGTGTGCAGCTCATCCGCAAGAAATCCAAAAATAACATCCAGTGGCTGTGAGTGTGTTAGAGTGGATGGTCTACTCTGAAATGCGTGACCTGAAGATGCTGTTGTAGTCCATTGTAAATATTTGTGACCTTGGACCACAAAACCAGACATGAGTGTATTTATTTTCGAAATTGAGATTTATAAAGATTTATATCTTAACATCTAAAAGTGGAATAAGGGGAGGGGGGGATAGTTCTCACTGATCAAATCAGCATGTTAGAACAATTTCTGAAGGGCCGTATGATACAGTATTTGGGTACACGTGCTTGCTTTATGTAATTCATTATGATGGGTTTGTCTTAGGGTCAGTGGTGTGTTTGAGGGCTCATCCTGCAATTCAGAGAGGTCTGGCACACTCAAGAAAGAGCTTTCTGAGCTGGACAGGCAGGAGAAGGCTCTGGACGAACTCATTCAGTCCAGCTCCACGCGGCTGCGTGAACTGACAGAGCACAAGGACAATCAAAGATATCCTTTAATTGTGTGAATGTTTGTTCTCTGAAGAACTGAGGAGTGGTTTGTCTCCTTTACTTTTGTGAGCTTGCTCAGACCTGCGGTTTTTAAAACACTCGCATATGTAGTATAGAGATCCATTTTGAATTATTTTAATTCTTTTTTATTTGATTGCAGTAAAGTTACCATACAAGTTTTATGCTAGCTTCACCCTATCTTTTGTTGGTTTGTTTGTTTAAACACTTGAATCTGGGTAAGTTTCATGGGGGAAAAAAGCAACGTTTAGAATAGAAAGCCAGGAAAACAGTTTTCTGGATCAGAAAATACCATCAATGTTGGGAAAATAATTAAATGCTGTTTTAGATGCCAAAGGTGTTTGTCCTTAACTGGTGCTTACATTAGGATATGTGACCTATCAGGACATTCGTACCATAGGCAGCTTGAAAGATCAGACTGTGATTGCTGTGAAAGCACCATCTGAAACCAAACTGGAAGTTCCAGAAGCATCTGAGGTCAGTATTCGTCTTAGTCCAAACCTCACATTGCTCTTAGCTTGTTAACACTGGTTGGTGTTGATCAAGCTTGTGGACCACACTAGAGACAGAGTTTTCTCCTGCAAAAATATATATTATTTTAATATATATATATATATATATATTATTTTCTCTAATAAAGTTGATTTCTGAAGTGGTCAAACAGAAAGGCATTTGGCCTAATACTGCTTCAGAACGTGCGTTAGCCTTTTTTCCCTTCAGCAATGTAGAAAAAACAAGAACAACTCCGGTTCCATCTGCGTCATGCTCTACAGACATTGTGCCTCGTTGTGGGTCTATAGTCATGAACCACACGAGAATTAGCTTCCTTACTTGCGCCTGTAAATTGTTTTTACTTTATTCGTTCTTGTTGCTTCAGTAGATAAATAACAGAATATTTGTTTTTATTAAATTAATTTAAAGATAAATCCATTTTGTGGGAGTAACATGAGGACCTTACCGGCCGCGCCCGCATTCACCCATCAAATCTTGTCCCGCGCCGCACTCGGTGCGTTGGGCCCCGGGGTACTCCCACAGGAGTGCAGGGGCCTCATGTACAAAGACTTGCGTAGAATTAATACTAAAACATTGTGTACGGACAAAGCTGGAAATGTGCGTATGCACAAAAAATTTCAGATGTATGAAACACCGCGTACTTGAAAACCCACACATATTCTCTTTGTTCATCCGAATTAACGTGATATTGAGCGCACATGCACGAGCGCTAAACTAGGGTTGGGTCGAAAGATGATGCCATCGTCCATCCCCGATAGCCGATAGACATCACGATGCTGAGCCGGCATCGCGATGCTCCGCCCAAGGAAATCTTCCTGGTCAAGCTAGTTAGGAGTCCTGGTGGGACACATGCAAGCAATGCTGCTCTTAAGTGTTGACCGCAAAATTAAATTTAGATCTGCTAATAATTTCTTTTTTTTTTAACAGCGTTGTGCATTATAAGACGAGTCTGTTGAGCGTATGAGTCAATTGGCCAATTAGAGGCATTCAGATGAGTTTACTTCAGTGCGTGTGATTTTATATTACAAAAAAAAGTACTATCTCATCCCTAATGATCCTTCTTAGAAGTCATCAACCTTCGCCTTTGTTATTGTTTTGAAAATGTGACCTCTACTGGCAAAAACTTGCCTTTAAATTCATAAGTATGTGATTTATTAAATATTTTTGTTTGTCTTCTCTTTCATCAGTCTTTGTTTTATTTATGGTGCTGCTTTTATATTAGTAATGTAAAATATTTAAATTTATAAATGAACATTTTGTAATCAATTTATATTAGACAAAATAAGGTGACCACTGTATGCAGGTAAATTTAACTTCTTTCTTTCTTTCTTTCTTTTCAATAGGGCTCACTGCAGATTTACTTGAAAAGCAAGAATGGTCCAATTGAGGTGTACTTGTGTCCTGAAGAATGCTTGGAGGACGCTAGTCCCGTCAAGAATGCCACACCCAGAAAAGATTACCCACAAACCCCCAGCGCCACCACACCCTCTGTCTTCCCACCTGCCAAACCCCAGCCAGTCGAAGGTCAGACAATTAACAATTTCAAAGCAAGCTGTTTTTTGAAGTGGCTTACAAAAGTTTACGTTTTTTAAATCCTTCAGTTCAATAATTGCTAGTAATAACAATGTTTATTTTTTTAGGTATGTTTATAATCCAATGACAGACTAACAGCATCTGTTTCTTTGAACAGGTTTGCCTTTAAAGCCTCAGCCATCGATGACTGGCACCAGTGGCAGCACCTCCCTGCTCGACGTGGAGGGGATTCTGGATCTTCCTCCCAGCCTTCTCCAGATCACTGAAGACCAGCTGCCTGGGATGGCATTCGCATCCGACACTACTGGGCCCTTTGTTAACTTTTCTCCTCAGCTCAGCCATGACGACTACCTCTGGGGTCTGGAGGATGGAGAGGGTGTATCTGACTTCTTTGACACGTACGATCTGGGAGACCTGCTTAAAACATGAAGCGTCCAGTGTGGCGGGAGTGTGATTAATGGTGTTAGAGTTCAGTTGTAATAAGATTAATTCAGACTGACATCAATTTTTAAAACACTCCTTGACATAATGACAGATTGAAGTTTGTTTAAAATGCACTACTGAATTGGCCTAATTGGTTCTGTTCCTGGAAAAGATAGTACATGTGGTATGGGACCATGTCTTAATATTTTAACTGCTATAGTGATTAGAATCTGACAATATTTTGTCAACAAGCTCCCTCTAGAGGAGATCCATATGTTAGGTTTAGTACACTATGAAGCCATACTTTTTATCTGTCAGCCATATTACCAAAAGTAAGGTATTTTCGCTTAGTTTAGACAAAACTGAATTTTCATGTGAATAATTATTTCAATTTTAAGTTATATGTTTGCCCATCGGTAATGTTTTTGGTCATTATTACTTGAAAATAGGTGATAAAATCAGGCTTATGTGTTTGCCTTTTCTAGATATGAGGTAGAACTTACTGTTTATTAGCAAATCTTCAATGAGATTTATGGAACTCAGGTCGTTTTAAAGCTTTTCTAGAGCTTTATTAATTGTAGTACTGCTAAACATTGCCAGTAGAGGGCTGTGTGACCTTTTTTTATTTTGGGCGGCAAACAAAGGTGCTTTTAAAGATCTGTAGAGAAGTGAATTGTTATAAAGTAAAGATTTGAGTGCGTGTATGGGAGGCATCTTCATAATCAGACTTAACTAAACCAGAGATTTGATACGATCTTTTAGTCTAGATGAAGAAATAGGTGCTTATCTGTTCATTCTACCTCCATCCTTTAGTTTTAGACACCATGAGGTCATGCCTTCATCTTGTAAAAGTGGCCTTTTCCATGACGCTGAGTAATGATCATGTAGTACTACATGGCTCAAGAAACAAGGTTTTACCATTGACTTGTCTGTTTATGAGAAACCTCAGGGAATGTCCAGATATGGCAGCTGATTTTTCTTTTCTATTTTTTTACATTTCCAAATTATTAATTCAAAGTGATGAATTAGTGAGGGCTTTTGTAGTCTGTTGAATCAACTTTTCCTGAAATGATAGTAATTCTCAGGGTTCACTATTCTGCTCAGAGTAGTTTGGAGACTTAATGGCATCTGGCAGAAACCTTTGATACTGTTTGAACACTGAACTGCTGGGAATACAAAGTGAACTTTGTTTCCAGTGTTTTTTTCCTATTTGGAGTTGGGATTCCTGCCCCACCTGAATGGTAGGTTTATAGCTGCAGAGAAAAAAACAGAATTTAACTGATCTGGTGAGAGCAGAAATACTCTTACTGAAAACACCCGTCTTAAATGCATGGGTTGGGATTCAGCATGGAAAAGCTAGTATCCCACACCCAGTTCTGCAGTGAAAAGAATCATTTTGAACGGAGCATTTCTTAGTTGGACTGAACAAAGACTTGTATTTAGCAGCATTCTGGAAACCTGAGAAGGTTGATTTCAGCATTTGTCAAGGGGTCGGGGTGGGTTTAAGGGACGTTGTTAATCAGATTAAAAAAATTGATTAACTTGAACTTATATGTACAAATGTTTTACTTGGGGTTTGCTTCATGCAACTGTCCCACATGCGGACAACTGTCCTGTCCTAAGAAACTTGAAAAATGTGCATCTGTATATGCATGAGTGTGTTGAGGTGTGTAATAATTTTGTGCATTTGATTGTAGTTTATAGTGTTTTTCTTTTTGTTTGTGATGTTTTTAAATGAGCATTATGTTTTGTTTTGATTGTACAGAATAATAATTTTGTATTTATAGGTTTTGTATTTGAAGGAAGTTGGTAATTGTCTCAGGATGTAATTTTTAACAGGCAGCACTTAATATTTGATATTGTGTTTAAAAGAATAAAGCCCTGGTAAAGTCATATTTTTGTGTAATTGTTTTGTGTAAACACTCCCACATGCATGTATGCAGATGCAGTAACAATATTTTTGTTTAACTGTATTTTTGTGCTTGGAGTGAGCGGCAGGGTTTACCTGTGCTGATGAAGGAATACCATAAAGATGAGTCAGTGAAAATGACAGAAACAACGAGATGGGTAAATCTAACTGATGAACTATTGCGGTCATTCTTCATTCCAAGTTGTCTGAAAATGTTGCTTACATGGTTGCTGTCAACCAGTGTGGTCAAGAAACTTGGTTATTTTTACAATCTTTGGTTTGGGTAGTGAGTTAAAAAAAAACTGTAGATAAACACTACTGTAAGTTTAGATGCAGTAAATTAAATGAAAGAAATTGGTACTTTAAGCAAAAAGGCTTTAAATTTGTCAAGTGACAGTAAAACGCACTTTCAATAGATTTATTTTTTTTAAATGACTGGTGTGTTGTTGTTTTTTTACTTTCAAATCAAAGGATCCTGAAAAAAAAAGTATCAGTTTCTACAAAAATATCACACAGCACAACAATTTTCAACACTGAAAATCAGTGTTTCTTAAGCAGCAAGTCAGGATAATATGACTGCTGTTGAATTTTAAAATATATTAAGAAAAGTTCTTGAAAATTATAATACTTCAAAATATTACTGTGGCATTTTTTTCTCAAATAAGCACTGCCTTGGTAAGTATAGATGACTTTATTTCATATTAAAGGTGCCATAGAATGCATAGAGAGAATATTTTAAATTGTTCTCTGATATGTACATAGAAGGTATGTAGCTTAGGTAAGGGGAAAAAA
>JAUCMU010000033.1:9886251-9900311 GCA_032275025.1 Enteromius treurensis | reverse complement strand
ACAGTTCATATATATATATATATATATATATATATATATAAAAGGAAGGATATTTTCCCTTAAATATTTAGCACACATCTTGTCAAAACAATCTATGAGCTGGAAATTTGGTTTATGGGGAAGATCAAAGTATAATTTTAATAAAACTAAATTAAAATAGAAAACTGGGTTTGCACACAAGCATCACACACATGAGTTTCCAGCGGAGGATTTTAAATTTCCCCAGACAGACTGTCACACCCTCACAGAAAACACATTTATAATCATGAAGTAACAGTCACCGTTTATACCAGTCTGTCATTAAAAACAAGAATTGCTCCTAAACTGGTTTGTAAACACTTTGATGACTTAAAGGGAGGACCTATGTCTTATTTTATGACTAGGTTGGGTGGTAATTCTTCGTAGGGAGTGTTAGTTGTTTTGCTGTGCTGTTTAGTCCCGCTCTAGTTATGTATAGAATCCTTCGATCTTCCCTGTGAGATGTATCTTCTCTCTTTTGCAGTGTTTTGCAGTTAACGTGGCCTCCCTGGGCTGACAAGACAGGATAAATGATCCTTCTCCTGTTCAAAAGTCAACAGACCTTGGCAGTGTGGACGGGAGGGGTTGTCTGCTGGGAATCGTTCTGGTCTGAGCTGTAACCTTTCCTGGAACACGCCTCATTTTTTGTTCAGCAGCCACAGACTCCCTCCCCTTCCAAATCCAGCCCCCAAATGCCTACGATTGGCTGGTGTCGAAGAATCATAACAATAGAGGAAGGACAAAAGCCAGTATGTAGGAACGTGCAGCACACCATGGCCACAGCAATCTTAGAATGTGGTACTGAGGGGAAAAAGATGAGGAAAGAGAGGGAAAAATGAAAGGGCAGTTCAAAGGCAGACTAGACCTCAGCTGAAAACAAGAACTTGCTGTTAACATTTTCACAAATGGCTTTTCTTTCTCTCTCTCTTTCACCAACTTTTCTTTTTCTCTTCCTTCAGAGTGACGTCCACCCAGTTTCAACATTTCTGCTCAGACGCTTTCAAGAAAGCTGCCACACAAAGAGAGGCCACAGCCAGGGGGAGAAAGAGAGTATTGTTTGGCCACAAAACCAGCATTACATCAACAATAACTCACGAAGCCAATACAGAATATGAAGAGAAAACTGTGTGTGAGGGAATGCATTATGTTGGGGGATGGGGTGTACTTTGGAGAAATTAAGGTCACCAAACCAAGTTAACTTTATTTATTTGGGTTTAGTTTTAATAATGCCATAGTTTCTTGCATGTTCGGCCCATAGGTAATTTAATTTATCCTATAAATCACTCCATTTTACATGTGGAGGCATAGATACGTGTATCTTACGTGTAACTTATCTGATGATAGAAAAATAAGATGTGTTCATGCACACAGAGTCTGATGTTAAAAGCCTTACAACTCTTTAAACAGTCGAAAGGGCCTTTTCTTCTTTTATTCAAATTATGAGGAGTAAAATGCCATCCTAAACTGTCTAATTTATTCATTAAAGCTTATCAAATTATACACCATGAAATACTCGTGCATACCTAGCGGGAAAAGTCGGATCTGATACCTGTCCAGAACATTGCATCAATGTAACATTATACTGTATTGTCAAAAGATAAGGTGTGCAGCTTTTGAAAAGACACGGGAGGAACTGGCATACCTCTATGATATCTGCAGGGGAGGTGGATGAGACAATTCACAAAATCGTCTTATAAAAATTATGTTATTCAGAACACTGTGGAATATAAGCACAAAGCATTATGAGTGTCCGTTGCTCTAAAGCAACAAAGCAGCACTATTCAGCCGTTTCAAATATAAAGGCTGCACGTGAAAAGGAGTCAATTTTGTTAGTGAAGCAATCTTCTTTTTTACAATTAGGGGTGGGTTTCATTTAAACTTTAGAGTGATAAGCACGTTCATTCATGCACACGTAGTGCATTTAAAGAAGTGGATTATTTGCATTGACTCATATTGAATAAAGAGGGAAAGTGCATGCATGAACCTTTTGCACTATGCTCCATTGAAGGCCCGCATATGTGCACAATGCACTGATTTTCCATCTGTCTATACAACCTAATTACAAACAGAAACGAAAAAAGAAAAAACAAGACAAAAATCTTACATAGAAATCATATTTACGTTTCTTTATATTTGTTTTCAATTACCTGTTGCTTTGGATTAAAACATGTAAAGGTTGCACACTTTGAACTTGATATTGACTTTATGGATATGTCTAAACCAATTTCATTTATGGTACATATTAGGAATATTGTAAGACACATTGACGTTTAAACACAACAGCTCTCTTCAAACTGGTCTGTCATATGAATAAGCCAATATCGGCCTGTTCAACTGGATTCAATAGAAGTGTTACAATATTAAAAAAGGACAAAAGTAATTTCAAAAGGCCTAATATTTCCCACTCACAGAAACAATGGATTCATGTTTCATTCTAAAAGCCAAAAAAAAAAAAAAAGAATCTGAAGACGTCCATTCTTTTTCCGCTCGCTCTATTCATTTCGTCAGTGAATACAAACATTCCCACGTGATGATGGAATGACTCCCTCCCCTCGCGCACAATCTGGACGCGGCACAGAGAAAGTAGACCAAGGGCGCAGGGAAACTTTACCGACTCTCTTACAAGGCGGAACACGGAGAAGACAGAAACTTTCGCCTTTTTCGCAGATATGAAACAACCTTTTATTCCCCTGCTTTGGCAATCAGGCTCACTTATGGATTTTGAAAAGTTAATGGAGATGCACTTTGCTTGATCTCGAGGTAGTTTGCTTTCAGTTCGTTTGCTGGGATTTTAAGTTCTTCGGTTGGTACAACTGGAAACATGCCGGAGAAAATAAGTATTTCGGATTTCGTTTCTTTGGCGAAAGAGGACCTATCGTCTCCGGGAAGCTCTGGATTCCAGTCTAAAATGAGCGACTGTCGCAACACCGTGGCCGCTTTCGAAGAGGTAAGGGCGCGTGCAAGCGCGTTGTTTACCTGTGCGCAGGTGGACGAGACACCTTTTCCTTTGCACTCATGTCAAGATTTTTTTTTTAATACAGCCTAACTTAATGAAGATTTGGTGGCAGAGTTCATTTGAACCTGTTTTACGTGTGCACTTTGTAAGGTAATGGTCCATCCTTTTCGTTTTTAAATTGTTATCAGCCAGGGTGACCTTTTGAATCTAATTGATCTTAAAATAAACGAAGTATTAAAGTTGCCAAGGTTAGTTGAGCATGTCTATAGATAATGTAAACTACACCTGTTGGTTACTCAAGGAGAACACCTGCTTGAACAACAGAACTGACCTTTTGCCATTCAGTAAACTGTTGCCAATTAATCTTTTTATAAGCAATAGTGGTTTTAATTGGCCGTTGCACAGTTTATGGGCTCATGTTATGGTAGAGTTAGAGGATGGCACAGGAGTCACAATAAGGAAGAGACAGACTGTTTTCAAGTGGCTTAGCAAACTTGCTCGGGACGCTTGTATGTAATAGTTAATTAGTAATTGTTGTCTTCAGTCTTGAACAGCTAGACTGGAATGACTGAGAATCTTTTCACAGCTGTATAATTTTATTGAAGAATAGCGTTATATTAATTATATGTCAACATGAAGGCAAGAGTTATGAGAGCTTAATGTAACTCTCTAGCCGACAGTTCATCTATATGGGCATTTGTGTGGAAGTTAATGGAGAATAGAGAACCTCTGCCAGCAAGTGATAATGTTGGACATGTCGAGACAGTGGAAGCCTTTCATTTGTTTCCGCCTATTCATTGCAAATGGTTTATGGATTTTATTAGGAATTTCAGTGTTCTCAACCAGAGGGCCGGGGTCCACAAATTTTAATGTTCTTAAATTGTTGATTTTTAGAATGACTGATTTAATCGTATTTATTATCAATAATCACAGTTTCTATTAATAAAACGTTTAAAAATGAGCAGCAGAAAAATATACTGCATAATGGGGTGCTTTTTAATATTGTTTTGCACAACAAGGGATGTTTCATTTAAAAAGGTTGAGAACATTTGCTAGATAGATGTGCCAAAAGGCTTGCAAGAATGGTTTTACTCAAGGGCTATCAATTAGTTCACCTAAAGTGTACATACCTGCCATCATTCACTCACACTCAAACACCCCCGTCCCAATCTTGTCTGACTTTCTTGCATCGATCACAAAAACAAATATTTATCAGAATGTCCAAGCTGCTTTATCCAAACAGTGAAAATAAATGGGGAACAGCTACATGTAGGTACGGTCATGATCACCATTAGCTTTCATTGTGTGGGAGAAAAAGCTGCTTGGGCATCCTGTTAGACGACTCCCATTGTGTTTTACACATTAAAGTCTGTCAAACATGTTTGGAATGACATGAGCATGAGTAAACTTTTAATTGGGATGCAAATTAGAACATGTTTAAAAAAGTCTTCAAGCACTTTTTGATCAACACAGTAGTTCAGTTTTTGGACATATTCTTTAAAATTAATGCAGAATGGGAAGATGGAAGTAACTTTAGTTTCCTTGAATGAGTCACAGGATTATAAACTCGCTGCTCATTTCCTGATGTTCCAGATATGTTGTATATGTCTAGTTTACTTGTGTGCATATATACATTTGTGAGTGTGTTACAGCCTTTCTGAGCTTCAAAGTGGAAAGTTAAGTGTGTTTGATGCCCAGGGGCAACGTGTGTGCATAGAACTAAGTGTGTTTTCATCAAGGTTAGTGTTTGAAGACTTGTTTGGGTTTGACAGGCATAGCTTGTTTTGTTTCCATTAGCTGAGACTCTGGCTGATAGCTGGCAGCATGTTGAATGTTCAGCAGGAGGAGGCCACGGAAATACAGAAACCCCAAAACAGATGAGTTTGCAATGCAAAACAATCGTTGAATTACAATTTTGCTTTGTATGTTATGTTTGTGTTTGTGTGTATGTATTTGTTTTCATCATACATCACCTCACATCTGATGTAAGCACATACCCACTGCAGTCAAGTCAGCAGATTTGATGTGACTAATGCATTTATTTCTGGCTGTCCTCACTCCCTTTTACTGTAGTATAGATGACTCCCCCAACCGCCATCCTAGTGCCGTCAGTTTACTGAAACTTTAGTGACCAGAGTTTGAGAGGTCAAGGGGCAGTGAACATTTTAATTTAATGCTAAAGATGATGTATTTATAGTTCCACTGATGCAGACGGATATAAGATTTGTACTAACATTTGCAATGTCAATGGTCAGCATAGTTAATGTTAAAAATGCCTGCATCAAAACTAATTAGTTTATTTTTTATCAGCTGTTAAAACATATGTAAAAATAAGGCATGCACTTTACATGTGGCATCCATCTGGTTTAAATCCCTCCAAACCCATTATTTTGAAGTTTTTAATATAATGACGATGAGCCTTTTTGAAGACCTTTTATTCTGAGATGATCACGAACACACTCAGTAGGGCACTTAAAGTGTATTTATTATGTACATGAAATCGTTACCTTCTTTTTACTGGCACTTGGTGTTTGTATGTGGGAAGTGCCCTTTGATTAAGTGGTTTGTCCTCCATCTGTTTAAACGTTGTTGAAAGAACGCTTGATAGGAGATTTGGCAAAAAAACTCTAAGGTCGAAGCTTTGCTCAGGTTTTCCCTCATACCAGGAAAAGCTGGAAAATGAAACTAAATGCCTAGTGAACTGTGAAAAATAACACAAGGAAGTAATAAGTAGGACATGTTTCTTTGGAAGAACCCGTTTTTTGTTAGGGAAATCGTATGATACCGTTGTAAACAACAGGTCATGTGTGTGTGGTCTTTCTCTCTGTGTGTAAAAACATAAACCTGTCTGGTGTTCAGCATATGAAATTCTGAGTTATACATCACTGGATCCCATAAGTCCATGTGTCTGGGATGTTGCCCAAAAAGCTACAGATAGAAACAAAACAGAACAGAACAAAAAAAAAAAAAAGTTAGTCTTGACATTGATTTATTAACATTGATCAGACTAAACAATCTCTGGCAGACAGCAGCAGGCCTACATCAGTGTGTTTTAAGGTCAAGGTGGTTTAAAACCCTTCATTGTCATATTCACATTCAGGTTTCACGTTTTCATTCTTAATAGACACTTAAACAAAATGATGTGATTTTAATTCTAACAAACCAAAATATTATTTGAACTCCGGTTAGATTCCCACGGAGGTGTGCCTCTTTCTGTCTACAGCACTAATTCCTTACTGTAGTAGTATAGTGTCTGTTCTGAGTCATTAAGAGTCGTCGTTGTCTTTTGTAAGGCTATATTCACCCTTGCTTCCCGGCTTAACCTATTCTGACATCATCACAGTCGCCTGACGTGATAGAAAGACAGCTATTTTGATGTTTGTTGGGTAAAAACAGTCAAGGGTTGCCCCGCAACCAGGTAAACACGCTTGTTTCAATGATTACACGAAGTTTAAGAGTGTAGTTGATGCTAAAGCTAGTAATGAATTTCTATATTAATGTTTTTTTAATGCCATTTCTCTGCTCTTTTCCAACAGTCTCTAGAGCAGGACCAGATGTCTCTACAGAGGATGAAGAAAATTGTAAAAGCCATCCACAGCTCTGGACTCAGTGAGTGCAGTTTGATTTTGTGGAACTTTGTGTTCCTCTTGTTTGCTAAATTGTTTTATTCACAATTCTCAAAAGGCCCACCACTCCTAGTTTCTATAAATTAAATTGCAGGATTCCAGACTGTTTAAAAATTGAATGTTCTTCAGGGATCCCAACCAAAGAATTTACATATTTTTTCTAGTTGTTCATGTACAGAATGAATATTAAGGATAATGATATTTAAGAATATTGTTTACACACGAAACTACAAAAAGTGTATATTCTATTTATTTACCTAACTTTATTTAAGCTCCTGTGAGATCTCTGGTTCTTCAAAGGAAAAAAGTTGTAGAGCGAGTAAAAAGAAATATGATTTTCTTTACTTAGCCGATTTTAATGCTTGTTTAGTCATATTTTGAAACATTTTCAATTATCTTGAGGTCCCCTTTGGAAGTTTGCTGATGTCTTTTGGCGGGCCCTTGACATGGTTGAAAATCACTGATCTAGTACATAAGCAAAAAAATAAAAAATAATATATATATATATTATTCTGGGAGTTAAGGCTAATATTAGGTATGTTTTAAAAAATATTCAGGAGTTTGGTTCATTATCACTTCAAAACTTCAGATACATCAGATTATCTTATCAGTATACATCAGAGCTTGTGATGCCATAATTATGCTTAAAGAAAATATGTTAGTTGAAAATATGTTAAATTTGTGTAAAAATAATCTTAAAAAAAAAACGCATTTTCTGAAAGTACTGCATTCTTTTGCTGTCTCACTCTCTCCATCACACAAATAAAAGATAACAGAAATTGGGGGCCAAAATTGCACTGACATCACAACCACTAATCTCTCAAATACAGAGCAGATTGTGTGTTTTTCCTGTTTTTGACACAGATTCAGAGTGTAGTAATAGCCACTGAAACTTGCTTCACTGTTTTATTGAACCTCAGAGTTCTCCTCATGACCTTACGCAGTGTGAAACATACAGTTTCAGTGCCTTATTCTGTCCACACTGCACCGCTGTAAGCAGTTAGGCTGCATGTACGCTGAAACTTTATCACATGGTCAAATTTGTCAGTTGTTTTTTCTTCGTCTTTACCGTACTGAAATGTCAGGGAGATATCTGTTTACATTTGCTCCATCTCTCTGAAATGAGAAATTACCCCCACAGACCTGCCCCAATACACTAATTATAATGTTATGTTGTGCTTACAAAAGGTCTGACTGGAATGATCATGGTTTCTGGGAAGTGTGTCTCAGATCTGCCTGCTTCTCATTTCTGAGGGCGCATGCCCCATTTCTCAACTTTGTGAGTCACAGTTCAGTTAAACGCAAAGGAGACCCTACGTTTTATCATTCCCCCCCCCCTCGTCGTCACTCTCTCTCTTTCTTTTAACTGAAATCAGATGTCTCATTCCGGTAACACTACTATTGAGGGGCCTCAATTTCCTGCCCCTGTGTGTTTGTGGTTGAGCTAAACTTGGTTTAGGAGTGAGACCAAACCTGAAACTGATAAAATCACTACTTTTGTGATTCACCCCATCCTTCTCACTGTGATGGGATAGAGTTGTTTGTGGGTGAGAAGTTGTGAATGCTGTTTTGCAGCTCAAATTAGGATTCAGAGCTAGTGCAGGTATCAGTTTTGTGCAGCGCCGCCTAGCAGCTTTATTAGTCTTTAGAGCTTTTGCTCTTTTTCTGTTTACTCATCCTGGTTAGAAACCAGTGTTTAAGTGTAAAGCCCATGATGATTTTTGAGTCATTATATAGATAGAAATGTATTTTTGTTACTTTTAGTGTTTTTCATACTTTTTTTTTACGGATGTGAACAAATCTATGAGTCCCTTTGCAGTGAAATTCATTGTGTCTATCTTGATATCTTATTGTATTTCTAGTATTTTAGACCTGCCAAATGTAATTGGTAAGTGTCAGTTCAAAACAGATCTGTTGACCATGGACTAAATGTTGCTTAAGACATACAAACAAAGATGTGGCAGATGCTTTAAAGTGTTTATATACGGATCAGTTTTTTAAAAACCAAGGAACTGGATCTGCTTCAAGGTTCAGTTGAGTTTCACCTATCGTCTCTGGAACAGATCAGGGTCTCAAACATGTCAAGAAATGAATTAACAATACAAATTAAAATTGTGTGTCTGAAAGTGCAAACAGATGCCTGTAAAAAAATAAATGAAACGTTTTCCAAATCGGGAAAGGTAGGTCCTTAGAGTGCTGGACGCCTGCGGGTGAAATGCAGCATTGTTTGAGCTGGACTGACTCACTGGAAAAACACTGTTGATTGAAGTCCACAGAAGAGGAAGTGTCCACTAGACATTCGATTAACTAACTCTAGAAAAAAATCCCCCCTGTTTTCTTTTTTTTCTTTTTTTTTGGATAATGTTGTAAATTCGTTTAGTTGTTTGTCTTGAAAAAACGGAACTCAACTCAACCAGCAATTCAAGTTTATTTATTAAGGAAGTGATCTTACATTTCCAGAATCCAGAGTCTAGACAACTATCCCAATAGATATAAATATGCTGAATGAGGATTTCTTCTGTATATTTTGAATGTCCTTTTGGCACAGCAAAGTAATTTATTCAGGTGAAATGCACACAAGTTCCTTGTTTTTTCTGGAACAGTTTCCTGTTTAAAGCCTTAACCCAAGCCCTAGAATGAGAGGGCAATGATCACTTAATAGGAATGTTGTTTATGCAAAGAGAGAATTTCAATCCAGGAAAATGGGTACATCACGTTTAGCTATAACACTGTGTGCTAATTCCAGGGACGCTCCCTTGGAAACTCCAGCATGTGCTCCCACAAATACTTGTGATCATCATAAGTGAGGATGGTTTGGCTTTGCTTTGGCTCTTATCTAAGTGTACCTGTTTATTTTATAGCTATGGAGCTGAGAGCTCTTTGATCTGTAGTGCAGTCTGAGCCTGTGGTGATCTTAGTCTTCTTGCCAGGAGCTCACTGCGCTTCAGCTGGTATAATTTTCACTGTATCTCAAAATCCTGTTTTCCTCTATTCATTTGATCATGCGGTGAGGTTTGCCAGGTCACATGGTTTCAAAAGATGGATAAAGGTTGCCATGTTTAAAAATCGCAGCCGTACAAAAAAAGTGTTTAAAGAAATCTAATATCCATTTTCCTAATACTCTATTTGTTCCATTGCTGTACAAGAGTTTGTTGTAAGCTTGTTTTTTAAATAAATGAATATTACACAGTAAAGACATTTTATAATTTTAGAAACTCTTTCTATTTCAAATATCCTGGGAAAAAATCAGTTCAGTTTCCACAAACCAGCACAGTTGTTTTCAACATTGATAATAAGCTCCTGTAGCATCAAATCAGCATATTAGAATGATTTCTGAAGGATGGTGTGACTCTAAAGGCTAATCTCTGATGCAAATGTAGCTTTGCTATTACTGGAATAAACATTTCAAAGTATACTGAAAGCAGTTATTTTAAATGATTATAATATTTCACAAATTTACTAAGCAAATGCATTACACACTCTGACAGTATGTCAGACTATAGAGACTATAAACTATAGATGGAAAAAAAGTCTCACTCTGCATTTGTTTTCATTGAATATCCTGTTTCTCATTGAAATGTGTAACATTACAGAAGAAAAGTGGACTACAAACACAGTTTTCTATTGATTTCTAGTTTCTGCCATTATCTGCAGAAAGGCTATTGCAGAAAGGTCACAGGTTTGTCTTGTATTTGATTGTGTTTCCAGATCATGTGGAGAGCAAGGAGCAGTACACAGAGGTTCTAGAGAACCTGGGGAACAGTCACCTGACACAGGAAAATAACGAGATCTCCACAGGCTTCCTGAACCTGGCTGTGTTCACGCGAGAGATCACTGCACTCTTTAAAAACCTGGTGAGTAGGGCACCATTCTGAGAAACTTTTGTCACTGATCACTAATTATTACTCCCATGCCGTTCCAAACCTGTGAAAGTTTTGCTCGTTTTTGGAACGCATTTTAAGATATTTTTGTGGCTTGTGACTGTCCCATTGATTTCTAAGTTAGGTAAACTATTACTGTCCAGAAAAGTATGTTTTCTTTCTGTGCAAAAAGTATTCTCGCAGCTTCATAACGTTATGATTGAACCACTGATGGCAGATGGCGGAAATTCGATAATACTTTTCTGGACCTTGACACTGTTCATTACTTGGCAGTCAAAGGGACAGTCACAAGCTTCCTGGTTCTCATCCAAAATATCTTAAATTGTGTTACGAAGACAAACAAAGCTTTTAACTTGTTTGGAACATCATGGAGGTAAGTGATTAATGAAAACATTTTAATTTTGGGGTGGAGTAACCCTTTAAGGCCTATTTCTTTCAGCAGAGAAAACAAGACATATTGTAGTCAAGTATTCAAGTCAAATTTTAGTTTCTCATTTCAGTCCAAAATATACTGGCAGATTTTTGATGGAGTTTAAGTCAATAGTTGAAAAAAATATTTTTTGCAGACATTTGCTATCCTTAAATTATATATCAACATTGACTATTTAAAAGCACATATCAGTTTTCCCCAGGTTTAGCTTCCAGGTGCACCATAAAGTTCAGTGAAGCGTAAATGTTAATTACCTGTATAATTCAAGGCCAACATGAATATTTTTCCACCTTTGAGAGAAAACTACTGTCTGCCCTGCCAGTATTATTATTATTCAAAAAGCACCTTTGGGTGTGTGCCTGTGCGGCCTGTCTTGTGGATATATTTTTGAATAAGAAACAGCAGAGTTCCAGCTGTACAAAGTACACAGGGGACTGGGAGAGGTAGTTGTGTGTGTGTGTGTCAGCAGGGGTTCAACAGCTGCAGGCGAGGGCCCCTCAAACCACAGCACCCAGAACCCTCCCACTGATAGTTTCTATGGTGATGGTAATTTATACCAGACCAGAGAGCATGAGTGGATAGCGTCTGACCACTGAGCTGTCAATCAAACGATCACCAGGGACAGGAACCTCAGCTTAAAAAATACAACAGAACTCTACTAAGAAAATAAACTCTGTTAGATTTAGCGTCCTTGTGTGGGGGCTAAACTTTCCCTCAGAGTCAAGCCCATTTTTCATATTCATGAATATTTATAACATCCATTTTGCAGGGTTATAAATCCATATCAAGCACCATTATGAGGTGAATCCCGTGATTGCTTTTATTTACACTCTTGTGTAGCACAATATGCATTTCATGTTTTGTGTGAAAGTGTTTTCATGGGTTTGAGGATCTTTTTAATCATAATTCATTACCAATGCCAGTCTCTACACAGCACAGTGGATCTATAATATTTTATAATATACTGTATAATATAACTAATGAAGGGGAAAAATGTCTGAAAGGCTGTCCTTTGTTTTCAAATGATTCTTCTTTCGTCCTACGGTGGGTTTTTCTTCGCACATTCTTTCCTAAGGAAGATTTATACTCGCTTAGCACTTTTATGCACTTGGCCAATGAGAAATCCCAAACAGAGTTTTGCCTTTTGCAGTTTTATAATGCAGATTTATGGTTTGCGAGCATTTGTACATCCAGACTAGGCTTTATAGGGAGGGTTGTGCTTTACGGGGTAAAAATATGAGCACAGACTTTACATTAACATTTACTCTATTTTCTGGCTGACTTTCAGATGTTGTTTTTAGTTTCTTTCTGGTTTCTGTCCGAGTTACATTATTTCTACATACCTGTTTGTTCTTAAGTGTGTCTGCCTGAATTTATATGTTCTTTCTGATGGTTCTTTAGGTGCAAAACCTGAACAATATAATTTCTTTTCCTCTGGAGAACGTGCTAAAGACTGAGCTGAGAGACAGCAGGCTGGTGAGTGAGAAACCTGTGTCACACTGTGTCGTACTAGACTAAACTATCTGAAACCCCAGTTGAATTGATCATTTAACTCTGAGCTCATAAAGTTAAGGAAGTCCCTTTGAAGTGCGTCATGTAGTTTTACGTGTAGCTTGTTTGGGGTTATTGTGTTTTCGAATGACAGAAACGCAATAACTGCACCACACCTTTTTTTTTTATGAGTTTAACCGGTATGATGAGTGGAGACGTATTGCAAGGCTCTGAGATCAAGTTTTGATACACACCCTGATATTATTACTTGCACAATATTAATTGTCCACGGTGAGGTAGCCTTTGTTATTGCATCACACTTTAAGGCAACGTGGTGTAAACTTTCTTGTGTGTGTCTGAGTATATATGGACAAAATTCTTTATTCTTATGTTGTATTTTTCTCTCAGGAGCTGAAAAAACAGATGGAGAAAAGCTGGAAGGATTATGATGCTAAAATGTGAGTTTCAGAGTCCTTTTGCTCTACTGTTACACGGCATTCAATACAAGACCACCACTTGGCTTGTCTAAAAAAAGACAAGTCCACCAGCTAACCTAGTGTCTCATTATGTTCTCTTTTCTCTTTTTCCTCATTCGCTTTGACTTTGGCTTTTTAGAGGCAAGCTGGAGAAAGAAAAGAGAGAGAAACAGAAACAGCATGGGATGATCCGGTTGGAATCAACAGACACAGCAGAGGACATGGAAAGAGAAAGAAGGAACTTCCAGCTGCAGATGTGTGAGGTATAAGAGAGCATACGATGCAGCAGGTTAACAGACTATGAAACGAGTGCGAAATGAACCTGACCAAGACCACATTGTGTGAGCGTTTCAATGAGAACAAGTGCGGTTAGTGCAGCTGTGTGTCAAGTCATTCCTGGGTTACCTCAGATTGTTAACCTCTCTGCGGTATTAAACATGTTCTTTGTAAATTCAGTAAGTGTGTGAAGTCACCTAAAACCAAAAAGCTTTGGGGTGTTTTTGAGAGAGGAACTCGTGTTTGTGGCCACTTTGTGTTCATGTGTGGTTATTGATGACCTCACTCCACTTGTCTGTGGTGATATGTCCAAGTTCCATATATTGTGTGCGTGGCAGTTAGCAGGACTGGGGAAATTTGCGCTACACTGTTTGAACCCAGCTGTGGTAATAGAAAGAATAAGGAAAGGAGTGAAGTGGAAGAAAGGGGGATTTTCAGTGTCCTACAGTGCTCTCTTTCCCAGCTGCAGAGTTCCAGATGTCTCCACTTTTCTCTTTTTTTATAGTGGAGACATGCGTTATTTCTTCCAAACCTGACCGACCATGTGACCATCATTAACTTTGGAAAGTTCCTGTTTCTATATATGCATAGGGTAAATTTGTGTTTATTTTAAACAGATTGTTTACATACAGAATGTTTGCTAACATTTTATTTTGATTGTCCACTTTAGATATTCTACTAACTGTAAGTAACTTTGCAACTACATGTCAGCTCACAGTCATTAGAGTATACTGTAAGTAGACTGTCTGCTTAATAACTTCTAACACTTTATTTTGTTGGGTCCACAACACACTACATACTGACTATAAGTATATGTCAACATATTCTTCTAACCCTAAACCTACCCTAACAGTCTACTCTGAGAGTTAGTAGACATGTAGTTGAGAATTAATGAGAATTAGTTGA